>JAODGE020008323.1:0-35998 GCA_027574965.2 Ecitophya simulans
CCCGCTGATTAAAAAAAGGAAATAAAGAAACGCTGCCTATTGTGTGACCCCCTCCCCCCCTCCCTTCCCCCCCCCCCCACACACACAATCGATTGGTAGCTGCCAAACCAACAACAAAAATACTGTGCGTGCATGATCCAATCAGGGCGCCACTAACACCGCAACAGCAAACACATAAAACACAGGTACACTTGAAGAAGGAAGAGCTGCAGATGCACGTGTGCATTCCCTACTGATACATTTCCACCAACATTTAACACAATACGGTGGACCGACGCTACATGCTTTCAGTCTCACAATTCAAAATATTACTTTTGGGTCTCTCGTTTTTCTATTGCGTACTCGTCCTTCACATATTTTTTTTATTCAAAAAAAGGCTGTTTCACTGCCTTTCTGATTAAGTAGGCGAGCTGAAGCTGATCAATTTTTTTCTGCACCTCTGATCGTATGTGTCTAACTGTGTATGAACAAGCGTGTCACAAGGGAGGACAATAGCTAACGATCTTTACACGAAACACAGCGGGCGAGAAGTGTAAATCGCACGGAATCTGGTTTCAGCACAAAGCCACGTCATGCTCCACAAACAAAACAATCGTGCGGGTATTGCGATGTGTGGTGGGCAGCCCAAGAGCCCGCCTGGCCACGGCAACAGTGAGGACGAATTGCACACCTCTCCCAACCGATCGCAACATCCCCACCACTATCAAGATAGCGAGGAAATTAGCGAGGCTTCTGGGAGCTGGGGCAGCAGCGAGTATGTCGGCCCAATAGGTAGTGTCTTGTACGAGCTGCACGCCAGCTGTCAGAGGCACAAGGTGCAGCGTGTGAGCGGGACACTCCTGATGGAGCTGGGATCCTCGATGTACCCTATAGAGAGCGAAGGCGAATCCTGGGAGGACAGCGCTATTTTTCCAGCGTACTCCTCACTGGAGGTGCTCGACCTGCGAGGAACCTTTCTCGGCGCCCGCCAGTTGATGGTACTAGCCGATGTGCTGCGTGTAGAGTTGCGGACCGGTGCATCGACACCGCTTCCCGGCGCTGGCGTAGTGCAAAACACTGGCTTCTCACTGCTCCCGGATCTCACCACACTGATTCTGTCAGAGCTGCAGCTTCGGTTTGACCCAGATGGGCTCAGCTGCTTTTCGTTTAAGCGTACCGTGACACCTGACGGTAGACTGCTGTACCAGCTGCCTCCTCCAAACCGCGGTGTGAATGGCAACGAGGCATTCCTATACTTCTTAGAGGCGCTGAAGGGTCATCCATCGCTGCAAGCAGTGGATCTTAGCGGGAATGCTCTTGGCCCACTCGTGCTTCCAGCTCTCTCACGGCTAGTCAAAGCCACACCATCTCTCACCTGCGTTCACCTGGCCGGGACCTTGTTGACAGAATCTGAGCAGAGCAGCATTGCCACACAATGCGAGCTAAATCTGCTGCGACAGCAAGCCATCAGCTCTGAGGCGCATGCGCGGCTGCGCGCGGAGTGGCAGGTGCACCAGGAGCGCTGGTTGGTCTCGCAGGCACGGGCAAGAGCTGCGCTGGCAAATACTGCACATGCACATGAGGCATTCAATGTGACTGCCCCCACGCCGCATGTGAAGCTGGTCAACGAGGTAACAGCGAGCAGAGCCCCAGCGCCAAAACCCGGCAGAAACGGCAGCAGCGCCAGCAATCGGAGTACAGACGTTTCTCTGAGTGACCTCTCCTCACTACGGCTGCAAACTGCGAAACCCACTGCGGCAACACCACCACAGCAGAGCTTCGTTTACACGACGCCGTACCTGCGGTATTACTTAACCAAAGATTCCCCTGGCGTTCTCGGTGTCACCGCGATGGAGGTGCTCCGCAGCGCTTTTGTAGATCCTAGGGTTGCACAGCTCACCGTGTTTCGTGGGAAGGAGGTACCCGCTGGCATTCCGCGACCTCTAAGCGCACCTTCCGCGGCGGCGACAAGTCTCGACACCCGTGCCAACCTCCGCGAGTGGATTGGCAAGTCTTTCTTACTTAAGGCGGTTCGTCAGGTAGTACTACCGGAGCCAGATCGACCGCCGAGTCTGTTTGGCGATCGTAGCCTGCACGATCCGGCGCTGCGCACCACCGCTGAGGAAAACTACTGGACTGTGCTGGGTCTCCAGGAGAAGCAGTGGGGCCGCATCTTGGATTGTCTTGTCCACCACATGCACGTCGCTCGCTTCACTGACGGCGACGCTGTCTATTGCACCGGCGACGAGCCCTACTGGCTCACACTGGTGCCGCACAGCGGCGGTGAGGGTGATGCGGGGCCGGAGACAGAGGTGTATGTGCGCTACCCCATCCCCTCCAGTCCTTCTCTTCACGAGCCACAGGCGATCACCGCAGCGGACACAGCTACTCCCACGTTCGAGTGTATAACGGCAGCTGGCCAGTTTTTTGGCGACGTGGAGATCTTAGGCGGCTATGCGCTGTACACAGCTGGTGGCGCAGTAGCTGCAGATACCGGGCGTGTGGCCTCGCCTGTGCGAGCAAAGGGCGGTGATGCGATCCCGACACGGCACGGCACTGCCGTGGTGCGACATCGCGGACGCCACCATAGCCACCACCGTAGTCCCAATGCGGGTTCAACCGAATCAGCAGCACCGAAGCGGGATATTGTGCTCTGGCAGATACCACTCCCGGTGGCCTTTTTCTACTTGTATGAGCCCTACCACACCTTTCACACCAGCGCAGCGCGTGCACTGCAGCTCTTCCCTGCCACTCGCAATCTGCACCCTGTTGTGGCCTCGATGCTTGCGTATATGATGAAGCCCACTACCATCTCTCCGATGTCGACGAAGATGGGCAAGGGGGATGCAACGGCGTCTGACTCACGCGTGTGCGCGAACCGCGAGGTGCTCGAAGGGGCCATCATTCTAATCGAGAGCGGAGACTTCACGCTTGGGCACTATACACCCCAGGGACGCTGGACTGAGCAAGCACTAGTACCTGGCTCTGTGACGATGAACGCAGAGGCCGCTGCCTATGACGAGGAGGCGCGCCACAGCTGTGCCGCTGCTGCTGCCGCTGGTTCGCCTGCTCCCTGCGCCACAGCCGCCGGCGCCCCTAATACAGTGATGGGTAAAGCGGCGGCACTCCGGCAGTATCGCGAAGGCCTACGGAGGCGACGAGATGAAAAGGAGCAGTCTGACAGCAGCACGGATACCTCCTACACTGGCAGCGCGAAACTACCTCCACATGGGTTGGATATGCACCTGTGCATGGGTGGAAACTCTACGTTCTGGCGCTTCTATACGATCTCAAATCGGGACTACAGCTGCCTCCCACAAGAAGTCCGCTTGGCGCTCACACGGGGATCCGTGTCGATCTGAAGCAGCTGATCAGCAGCAGAGCTTGATTGCCATCCGTGTGGATGGAACGTCTGTGGGTTAGTGTGTTGGGGAGATGTAAATGCATGTATATATACAGAAATGCACTCATGCTTCACAAGATCTTTGAGTGTGAGGTGGTGGTGCTGCGATCAGTACTCCAGCATTATCGCAAGAACTTTGTCGATTACTGATTGCTTAAATCGAGAGGTCTCCCTGCAATGATGTCTCTGCTGTTCGCACGTACTCCCTCTTTGTGTAGCTGTACGCGAACCGCATGTACTTATAATGTGTAGTGGAGAAAACTCTGTTACCTTCCTCTCTTTTGTCTACCTGTCACTGTCTGTTTCCTCGTCGAACATCACAGATCAATTGGTAGGTCATTATTCACACGCAAACAAACCTGTTCCACTGATTAGTCGTTGGCTGTCGCCGTGACCTGTTTTACCGTTTTTTTGTGATTGTGGGACAGTATTCGTTTTGTTTACAATATAACACAGGTGGCCTATAGCTTCTTTTCATCGACTTACACACACACACGTATACACATATATCTATATACACGTATATATAAATACATATATTACTTTAGTGGTGTTCGCTCCATACCTATACCCTGTAATTTGACGCTATTCCTACTAAGTACACCTCTACCGGATACGTACAGGCTCCCTTCCCCTTGTTCCCTTCTCCCCACCCAACCCATCGTATCGTATATTTTTTGGTGCTTTCCACAAGCAGCAAAAGGAATTAAAAAAAAAAAAGAACTTTGAGAAGTGGCGCCTGGACACAGCGTGGTCCTATCGAACGTAGTTCCGCTGTTACTAATGTATCCATCAGACGATGGATCTGACTACAAGTCAGCGTCGCCACGATTACAACCTCCAACGCCACCACTGGTGTCCACACCTCCGCTTGTGTTCACACCTCGCTACGTGAGCTCGCAAATCACACAAGACTTGAACGGCATCTCACCCTACGTTGAACCTCTGCAGCTGCCGAACTACAGTTCAATGGTGGGCATGACCAACACCAGCGGGCGTCGTAACAGCGGAGCTGCTAACAGTGGGGTCTCTGTCAGCCCAATCAAGGTCATCTGTCGCACACACAGTGGGCGTCAGCCCCCATTTATGGCAGCCTGCAGTGTCGATCCTTTGCTGGAGCCTGGCGGGGAACCTCTGCCCGGTGGGATGAAGAACCCCTATGGCTTAACTTACTCAGGCCGCTCTACTCCTTTGGGATCCTCACCGTCACAGTCCCTCTCAGCATATCCGAATCCACTCCATCAGTCGCACAACTCTTCTACGTCTCGATTGGCCGAGCCACAAGTGTCTGCGTTGGACCCAGCGTACGAGCTACCAGCGGGGGTGGTGCATCGCGGCCTAGTGGGACACTGCCGCTTCATCCCATTCCCGACATCCCTGCCAGCGACCAAGGCGACTGGTCCGCGCGCGGTATCCTCGGAGGTCGGCGGTGCGGAGTCCATTGCCGTCTTCATTGGTCAGGTGCGATTTGAAACCACGCCGGCGGAGTTGGTATGGCTGGTGCACCGCACGTCCGGGGCACTTGCGACCCACCTCGAGAGTCGCGGCGCTGGCTGCTACTTGCTCCACTGCAATTGTGAAAACGACCTGCAGGTTGTGCGAGCACTGCACAAGCGCATCCTCTTCGACATTGGCGGCGTATGGATTGCGCGAACAGCGGAAGAAATCGATTCCTTGTGTGAGTACGTGGCGATCGACGCACCGCTTCTGGCCCGCAAGGCTCGGCTGCCGCGCGACTCCATGGTGGTGGAGGACCTCAAGTTGGACAATCCTGCTGGCTCCACAAGGCACGGTGGCGCTGGCATCGGAGCTGGCAGCGGTGGCCACGGCAAGCATCATCCTGGCACTAGACCCTCAGCACACAATCAGCATCAGCAGCAGCAGCGTCATCATCATTATCATCCTCAGAATCACCAGGCCCCTCCGTCAGGTTCCATCGAGCAACCGCGGAGGCAGAACAGCGATCCCCCGTCCTTCAACTCGCACTACACTGCCTCACGACCACCCCCATACTCCGAGCGAAAAACCATAGGTCTTTAAAACATCAAAAAACACATAAAAGACTATCTGAGCTGAGGAGTACTGCCCCCTTTTAAATTCCTTTCCCCCCTTTTCTCCCAGTGTCCCTTTGTTTCTACCATAGAGCGCACGTATTTATGTTTTTTTTCTCTGTCTGTGGGTGTATATGGAGCAACAGTGCCAGCGCCACAAGCAGAAGAAGCGAAGAGTCAGAAGTGAATTTATAAAATATACGCTAATACAGAAACACAAACGAACGCAATTCCATTATTTCCGAGCGACCGGTCGGACGAAATACGCACACACACACACACAGAAACATCAATATATGAATATACACAGCAACCACGTCAACGAGTGCTGTGACTATATCATATGTATGCATTAACGAAGTCAACACAGTTCCAGAAGGTTTGGAAGTGCGTGTCCACCAGACTGGAGTGCCCCTGAGGAGTTTTTCTTTTTCTATTCTTGCTGGGGATATTAAAGTTTGGTAGTGTACATTAAAAAAAAGGAGGAAAACACATAAGCATAAGACACACACACACACACACTAAAAAAACAAAGGGAGTCTTGCACAGCTTTGGCAGAGTGATTGGTATGCACCGTTCTTGTCTCCAAACGGGAAATACCGCAGACGATGACCAGTGCACTAACACCGTTCCTCATGAAAGCTGATCCTCCCCCCACTTCGTTGAGTGCTGCCAGGTGCAAATTTGCTCTGGAGACTCCTCCCCCCTCCTGAGCTGTATCATTTCCTCCCCCTCTCTTTCCTCTTGTCGCCGGCATCCATTAAATACAACCATGTGCTCCCGTTTCATTTATTTTGCCCCCTTTTTTTGGTTCTAATTCCTTCACTGCTGTGCACATTGTGGGCTGTAGCGGTGTTTGTCTGTTCTCTATTATTTCTATTTTGGGGAGCGTAGCTCTAGTTTCTCTAATCTCCACTCGCACACGCTGTTTAGTCCTTCTCATCCCACTCTCAAGCCGAGGCAGCGGAGACGGGAGAGATCGGCAAACACAGAGGTGTGAAAAGGACAGGCGGGCGGGGAGGAGGTTAGCTTCGAGAAAACCAATTCATTGCATAATGCAGGGTGCAGTTCCATTGCTTTCCCACCGCGAGGCAATTGAGGCATTGGTGCTTTCTGCATTCCCAACCGCATGTTGTCTCTTCCCTGCGCAGACGCTGTTCGCGAGTGGTACGGCACATCCACGGCAGGCACCGGCGCATTCAACTCCGCCCAGTCTGGAGGAGGCCGTTATGAGGCACGCACTGCGCGAAGCTGGCGCCGACGTTAATCTTCACACGACTGCCATGCACGCTCGCTGCACGCACTTGCCGCAGTACCCCTCTCAAGGAAACACGGAGACTCTAATGTCCACATTGGGTATGTCGCCAGCCCAGCGGCTCTGGGACGTGCTCTACAGGCACTGGGGGCCATCCTTCAGTGCGGCACCCGGACGCCAAGCGCGATGTTCGTGGCTCTACAAGGGAGCTTCTGAAACAGAGCTTCCGCTAACCCCTCTGTGGACTCCAGACGTTGTTGTGTTCGTTGGAGGCTTCGAGCAGCCGGACCTGCGTCGCGTGGTGGCGCCGGCATTGTATGAGCACGTTCCCACGCTTGAACGCGTCCCACTCTCCGGCAGTACAGTAGAGGCGGCGACGGCTCCCACGGCAGCCCCAGGGCGCCGTGTCCCCGCGTACGTGCGCCAATCGTCGGCAGCGTCTGACAGGGATTCGCTAAACAAATGGGGTTGCGCGGTGCATGGCCACGATGTCGTGGAAGTATCGCTGCCTATTGGCACTGGCGCCACTGCCGACTGTGGGGGTACACACCCACGCCGGATACGAACATTTATCACCTTCGCGAACCCTAGCGCGACGGCTGCTGTCCTGCTGCGTGAGCCTACCCTGCAGCGACGTGCGCGGCTGCGAGGGGGGCTTGGCTACTGCGAGACTATTCTGGAAGCAGCGCTGCCGTCACCGGTACTGCATGCTGTGTCCACGCTGGAGCAGTGGCAGGCGCAATGCGGCCTCGGGAGGGGCTCTCGGGCCTTCTGGCTATCCCTGGTGAGTCACATAGTGAACTCTGACCGCAGTCTGGAGTCATTGCGAGCAGTACTGAGGGAATTACAAGGAGACCCTTTGTACAGCAAAGGTGGTGGCACATCACATCCTATTGCAGTTTTGCAGGGGCTCCTTGGCGACGTACCAAGTGGCTCGGTGTCATCCTCTTTGTCCACATCACATCATACTAGAAACCACACTGTCAATGCGCTCGCGCAGGCTCTGTGTCTCATGAGCGCTCGCCAGTGTGCTGGATCTACCGGCGCCGCCGTGGACGCACTGCAGGAGCGGATTCTTGGATACAACTACTTCCTACCAGTTGAATCCTTTCACCGTTGCTCGGAGGTGAAGACCCTCGTGTCGTCCCTGCAGAAGTTGTCTTTGTCCGAGCTTCAGTACGCAGGTAAACAAGGACGTTGATTGTAGCACGTCAACTTCACATAATTTTTACACTTTCCACAGATTCTCCACAAATGCACGCACATATCTATTAGAAAAAGTGGGAAAAGCAACTTCACCATTTGCCATCCGGCAATATAATTGCGCCCTTATTTCGCCTACAAAATCTGTACATGACTCCGCTGTTTACCCTCTTTATTACACAATTATGACGACTGCGCATACTTCTCTTCACTTTCCTCTCTACTGCTTTGCGATATTTCACCACTGGTCGTACTCTGAGGAGAGCGCAGTGCGGCTCCCATATAACTTCCCGAACAAGCGTGCACACACACACACACATACACAGAAAGCGCACGTTGCTTTCTTTTCGAGGGTATAGAAAAAACTCTGGTCTGCCTCTACTGGGCAATCTTCATTATTACTCAATATTTCCAAGCTTTACGTAATTTACCAGCTCACCACAAATAACTATTAGTATTTTCTACTTACTGTGCTTTTTATCTGTTGTCGATGGAGTATCTTGTGGTCTCCAATGTCGCTGAGAGGCAGACGTTCTTCATAGAGGATAGCATGTCTGTGGGGGAGGTGCGGGCTGTCATTGGTGCCATGCTCGGCTGCCCAGACAATGTTGTGATGCAGATGACGTACAAGGGAAAGCTGCTCAACAATGATGAGGCTCTCTGGGGGGATATCATCTCACTGGTTGAACCACAACGCCCTGGCACAGCCGTTCCAGCGTCCACGCGGAAGCTGTTCTGCAATATAACTGGGAGACCGAAGGTCGAAAGTGTCTCATCTGAAGCTATCAGGTCGGCGATCCCGACTAAGGAGGAGGCCATTGCGGAGGAGCGGTCTCAGCGAGAGCACGCACAGATGATGGAGCCTATGATTGATGCAATGGTGCAGAATCCGCAGTTTATTGAGTCCATGCTGAACTCTGTCCCCGAGATGCAGAGGATGCTGAAAGAGCACCCAGAAATTGCGAACGAGATGCGCAACCCTGAGACAATCAAGACAATGATCATGTCCCAGATGAACCCAGACCGGCGCCGGGAGATGAACCGAAGTATGGAGCAACAGCTGGCGCAGATATCCGCTACCCCTGGCGGACAACAAATGATGGATCGGTACATGACCGGTTTTCTGCGAGACGAGGAAAACCGGCACGGACAGAGCGCCACTGACTTCGACCCTGCGTCGGAGGAGCATGCCCGCCCTGATCCAAACAAGGCAACCAACAACGAGGCCCTGCCCAACCCTTGGGCAGCGACACCCGCGCAACAACAGCAGCCAATGGGTGCGGCTCCGACGGTAACGCATGGGGGTGCCGCGCCATTTCCATTTATGGGTGGGCTCAATAGCGGTGGCGGGGGTGGCGGGTTCCCAGCTGTGAGTCCCGAGCTATTACAGGCTGCTATGCAGATGATGGGCGGCGGCCGCGGTGGTGGTCTTGGCGGTGCGAACGGAATGCCCTTTTCCTCCATCATCAACCCTGCCGGCGCTACGGGTGCGGCGATTCCTGCGGTTAACGATGAGCCACAGTACAGCTCTCAGCTGAGTGAGCTCCAGAACATGGGCTTCGAGGACACGGCGCTGTGCCTGGAGGCGTTACGAGCGTGTGGCGGTGACGTTGCCATGGCAGTGGATTACATCGGCAGCCGGCAGAAGTAAGGGTCCTGAGGCCCTCTACATCACGGATGAAGAACATTTGGTGCCTCCACTAAAAAAAAAATCAAACACAGTAAACCAATAATAATAAAAAAACACGCAGCAGTAATCATTGTTGTACCCTAATTGCATGCATTAATTAGCAGTTTATATACAGTTCGCCATTAATATTGCAGTTAGATGCTCCGCTGTGGGCGGTGTCCTCTTATTATTATTATATTCATCTTGCACTCCGCTTTTTATTTTTCTTCCGTACTTGATAATTTACCCATTCATACGTCAAATTATTACTTGTCTTTTGGCCGCCCCAACTCTGCTTTTCATACAAACACACATTTTACAAAGAGAGGACGTATCCATTGGAGTACAAGGAGAGCTAGAGCCAGGTTGAGTACATATATATCTATATCTATATCTATATTTGGATATGCGTGCTTACAGGATCTCTGCCCGATCGTCACCAGCACTGCTGGTGTGCTCATTTAGGCCGCTGCAGTCGTTGTTGTGCCCCATCGCCCATCTTAGTGGGACCGCCACCGGAAGCAACGGCGGCTCCGCCGAGAGTGCTCCAGTACCGACTGCTGGCAGCGCGGTGGTCTCGTCGGCGTCTCCGTCCTCACAGGTTGTATCATCAAAGGCCCGCACCAACGTGGCTGGTGACGCGGGCGTAGCGAAGGACACACACACTGCTCGCGCTGGGGGCACTGGGCGCACTGTAGTGCCAGGCAAGACGAAGCGTCCTGGCACAGCCAGCATCAAGGTGAAGAGAAAGGCACCGTGGGGGGCGCAGCAGTTGCGCGACTCGTGGAGCGAGGACGCCATGACAAAACTAGACACAGGTAACATGAACGAGCGCATTCATCGCGAGTACCGCTACCACCCAGAGGAGTTTCGTCGGCACTGGCTCAAATATACGATGCTGGCCACCCTCCCCTGCATTGTCGCCTCACTCTTCGCTACGTACTATTACCACACAGGGCGGCCACTGTGGGAGGGTGACCCACAGCACATCCTCAACATGATCCGCCTCCCCGACACATCACCTCGCAGCAAGTTGCACGCATACAAGCTGGAGGAAACCATGGAGCTTCCTGAGCATGTTCTGCAGTACCGTGAGGCGAACAATTGGAAACGGGTGCGGGAGGAACGTCTCTTTAAGATCACCCATTCAGCATTTCAGAAACCGTCAGAGCAGGACCTACGCTTGTATGAGATGCAGCTACAGTCCGAAGAAAGTGGTGACCAACTGCAGGCAACTGCATAGCCTCTGCTGTCTCATTCCTCACACCCCATTAGTCTGCCTCGGCAGCATTAGCACTAACAGCACGTACGTACCAGCACAAGCCCAGCCTGTGTGATCGCGGCCTTCAATGTGTATCAATACAAGTATGCAAAGTGGTTGATGGAACTCGATGCTGCATCGTTTTACCAATAGTGCGCTCTCCACTTTACGCTCTTCATCCTGTTTAACCCCCCCCCCCCCATGTGTGGATTATCGCCGTTCACTTTGTTTCTTTCACTATCATAGGCTCTCAACGGGCTGTGACACGTGTGCTTGTATGTGTATGTATACATATACATACACATACAAGCACACACACCAACGTATTTTTATATACCCGACACGTGATGGGAGAATCTCTCGTAGGCGTTACTCTTGCACCACCTCAAGATGCTATTGTCGAGTTAAGATACTCTGGGGAGCAAGAGGCTGGCCGATACGCCGTTGCGAAGACGGCTATTTCACCTGGGCAGCTGGTGTTGGCGGCCGCTCCGTACTCGCTCATTCTGAACCCCAGTGAATGCCCCAGCGCGATGTACTTAGTGGCTACTGCCGGTGGAAGTGGCGCTGCGGCCGAGGGCAGCAGTACGCAGCGAATGAAGCACGGCAACCGACATTCTGTGTCAGCCCAGCAGCTACCAGCTGAGGTGCCCCTGCAGGCCGGCAGTTCGACTGTCGCGACGTCCTGCGGGGCATGGTGCAGTGGCTGCTTTCAGCGTATCCCTGCCGGTGTAGCAATTGTGAACTGGGAGGACCTACGGGAGACCGCGGTGGATATCAGCATTGAGCAAGAAGAGATGGAGGAGGCGCTCTCCCTCCAGGGTGTACAAGAGGACGAGGCGGAGCAAAATTACTGTGATGATGGGACCGGGGCTGGAGCAGTGAGCTCCAAGTTGAAGAAGCCCACCAAGTTTGCGAAGATGCGTAAGGATGGGGCTGTCCTACTGAAGCAGAAGCTCCACGAGAAGGCCCTGGAGCGGCGGGCCATGCTGATCTGTAAGCACCTTGAGCGCCGAAAGGCGTCCACCAACGGTGTGGTAGCGCCGGCTGATTTCACCGCCCTCCCTACTGCATGGCGTGCGTTAGACTCTGACGAGTGTGATGCCGGCGACAATTCTGTTGGCTGCAGGAAGGCGGCGCACCTGGCCGGGTGTACTGGCTGTGGGGTGGTATGCTACTGCTCAGCGCGGTGCTGGCGGGAGACACAGGCGCAGCACGTGGCATCAGGCGAGTGCGGTGCTTTGCGGCGTGTGTACCCACGCATTATGAAGGAATACTACTCGGCTGACAAGGCGGCACGCAAGGGCGAGGCGGCAGCGGTGCCGATACCCGGCGCGGAGCCTGGCCGATGGATGCGAGGGACGAATGAGGAGCGGCAACTGGAGGCTCAGTGTCTGTTACTGATTGCACTGGTGCTCGCGCGCTCAGCGGTGGAGGGCTACGGGGATCGATGGAGCCGCGAGGCGGAGGAGGAAGCAAAGAAAGCAGCCAGCGTTGTGAAAGGTAACGTTTCTTTGACTGACAGTGCTGATGCTCGAGCCAGCATAGTCCATGATGCCCCTGCGGCGAGCTATGACACGGCTCAGGGGCCTGAGCAACCAACGATTGCGGACTCGGTGGTCGTCCCTAAGGAGTTCCTGAGCATGCAAGAGACCAGGGCCGCCCTTGGACTACTCGGCACCGTAGAGGTGATGGATTCGCTGCCGGCGGCTGACAGCCAGACCACTAGTTCCTACGCACCCTGTGAGGATAGAGGCAATACCGCGGCACCAGACGTGGTCGTGCGCTCCTCCATAGATGGGCCTCATAATGCCAACGATACAGATGGCGACGAGCGTCCATCCTTGATGCGTGTTCGTTTGCCTGTGTATGTCGATTGTGCACAGCTTATAACGAATTATAGTGTGCTTTCCAAAGAGCGCAGGGACTTCTTTGGCCGTTGCTACCGTCGATTTGTGAAGGTTGTGCTGCCCTGGCTGCCATCGCTGGAGCGCACACCATGTGTGACTACGACAGGAAGCAGTACACCATCATCGGCTGCAATCACAGCTGCTTCCCTTTCTGAGAGCTTTTTCAGCCGAATCTGCGCAGCGTTACAGTGCAATAACTTCGGCATCTTCTCACCTGACGACGGCTGCGTGGCTTGCGGCCTGTATCCCGAGGCCTCCTACTTCAACCACAGTTGCTATCCGAACCTGTGCCGTGTCATGTACCACGGCGGGGGCACTGCCTGCTTCTACGCACTGAGGCCAATCAAGCGCGGTGAGTCGCTGTCCATCTGCTACACCAATGTGCACGAAAGGAACACGGCGGAGCGGCGGCGTAATTTACTCTTCACGTACCGATTCCACTGCCAGTGTGAGCGCTGTGCTGATACAGCGGCGGGTGACTGTGCCAGTGACATCGCCTTGTGTGATCAATGCAGCGTGCGCGGGTATCTGCGCCCGTTGCCACCAGCCACACACAGTGACAATATGGATGTGTGCGACACTGCCACCGTGACGCAGTCAAAGTGCTCGATGTGCAACCGACAGGGGAAGGATCCCGCTGCTTTCCACTAGATGCAGTCGGGGGTGGCGGAGGGTAAAGACGGTGCTCACGATTGTACCAATCAATATGGAGTATGCGCGCGTGCACGCATGTGTGCCTGTGAATGCGCGTGAGCTCAAACATTTCTAACCATAATCGCGAAGCGAACTAACAACAAAACATAATAATAAGAGGTGCACGCTTAATTATTGTTTTCTGAACCCACCATTGTCGTCTTACATTAACACATGTGCCCTCGTGTGTTTGCAAATTTTTATGCTATACGGTTGCTCTTTCAATTCGATGCTGATGGCTGTACTTCTCAAGTTGAGCGCTCGCTAACCCGTCTCTCCTTTCTTTCTTTTTTCTTCTCCTCACTCCCCTGCATCCTTGTGTGACGCATCCTCCTCCTCCTTTCCCTCCCCTCTTCCTTCTGGCAGTCCACCCCCATTCAGTGCCAACGTGTGTGTGTGCGTGTGGACGTCTTTTTGACGTTTCTTTTCCATTTGTCCTCTCTGCCGGTGAGCGGGGGCGCTAGCGCTCTCTTTTGGTACTCCTAGTAGCGTGTGTAAGGTGGGCCCCTGCCTATGCGCTTTATCGTGGTCCCGTTGCTTGGCGGCGTCATTGGCGCGTGGTGGAAGCACGCGCAGGACAGGTCCGCGGAGTGCTACCGCAGCATTGAGAACGCCCTCCACTTCCGTAACAAGCAGCGAAAAGGTCAGGTGTTCAGTCAGCGCTACGAGCCCTATCAGCTGGGCGAGGTGATCCCTATCACGTCCGACACGGCACTGTTCCGCTTCCTCCTCCCCGACCCGGGGAGCGAATTCAACCTGAAGCCCTGCTCCACCCTGCAGGCGTGCTATAAGTATGGGGTGCAGCCAACGGACCAGTGCCAGCGCTTCTACACACCGGTCACGGCCAACCACACCGAGGGCTACTTTGACATCATTGTGAAGCGGAAGCAGGGGGGCCTCATGACAAATCACCTCTTTGGCCTTCACGTGGGAGACAAGTTGCTCTTCCGTAGCGTGGCCTTCAAAATTCAGTACAAGCCAAACCGGTGGAAGCACGTGGGCATGATCGCTGGTGGCACCGGGTTCACACCAATGCTTCAAATCATCCGCCACTCCTTGTTGGAACCGTGGGATGACGGGACTGTGGACAAGACGAAGCTGTCTTTTCTCTTCTGCAACAGGACGGAGCGGCACATCCTCCTCCGCGGCGTGTTTGACGACTTGGCGCAGCGGTTCCCGCAGCGCTTCCGTCTCTTCTACACTATTGACCTGGCTATTGACAAGGCAGAGTGGCTCAAGGAGCCCAACCACTTCTTAGGGTACCTCACCAAGGACATGGTGGTGGCGGCGATGCCAGCTCCAAGTGAGCAAAAGAAGATCATCATGTTGTGCGGGCCGGACCAGCTGCTCAACCACGTAGCGGGAACACCCATGTCGACAATGGGTACCATGTCTGGGAGCCTCAACATTCAGCCGATGGCGACTGATATTAACAATCTCGTCTCCCTGGGAGGCATCCTTGGAGACCTGGGGTACAACAACGACGATGTATACCGCTTCTAGCTGTGGTTCCCTTTTACTCTACGCTCACCGACGTCCATGTAGTCTCTAAAGTTTTCAGGATGTACCTCGAAAGAAGATTGATGGAACCATGCTCTTCACAGTTCATAAGTGGTGCGACAACACCAACAAATGGGAAGTACGAAAACGCAAAAAAAAAATATCAATTTATATATACGGTTGCTTCATAGAGCAGTGTCGAACTGTTTGGTAGCGGTCTTGAGGTTGCGGACAAAAAATGTCCTCTTGCCCTGTAACATCTATAGACACACAGGCGCCACCCCTTTATGTACAATAGTACTGCTCTTCATGAATCCTCTTACACTCTCGCTTTTTTTTTGCTACACTTATCTTTCTGTTGTTTGCTGGATCAGCACGTTTTTAAGTCTTCGAAGTGACTGTACGTAGCACTAGCTCCGCTCATTCTTGCACACTGACAGAATAGCTTTTTTTTCTACTGCATTAGCCGTTTTCTATTATTATTATTGTCCCTCTCTTCTATTAATCGATCAGCGCCCTGTTGTTTGGGGTGCTGAACTGAGACAGAGAGGGAGTGCTTTGCTAAGCGACCAACATTAACGACAGTCTTGTGATTTACTAGTTTTGGGAGAGAGTTGACGCAATGCTGCGCTTTACACGCTCCCGCCTCACAGGGCGCGCCATGATCTCCCGTGGCAGTCCAGAGTGGTCCCACCGTCTAGATCTGAAGAAGGGAAAGAAGGCCACCATGGCACACAAGCTCGGCACCAGCAAGCCGAACAATGCCCTCCAGTACGCCCAAATGACGCTCCACGACTTGACCGAGTGGGTGCTGACGTACTCACTCTGGCCGCTTACTTTTGGTTTGGCGTGCTGTGCTGTGGAGATGATGCATTGCTACGCCGCACGTTACGACTTGGACAGGTTTGGCATCGTCCCGCGTCCGTCCCCACGTCAGGCTGAGATCATCATTGTGTCCGGGACTGTCACAAACAAAATGGCACCGATTCTCCGCAACGTCTACGCCCAGATGGTCAACCCAAAGTGGGTCATTTCTATGGGAAGCTGCGCCAACGGCGGTGGGTATTACCACTTTTCTTACTCGGTGCTGCGTGGGTGCGAGCGCGCCATTCCTGTAGACTTCTGGATCCCTGGCTGCCCACCCTCCGCGGAGAGTCTGGTGTTCTGCCTACACAATCTCCAGAAGAAGGTGCGCTGGCACGAGATTCAGAAGTACTCTGTTCGGTAAACACTGGAAACGGAAAGGAGAGTGGAAAGAGACATGTCCACCTACAGCACCACTTCACTGGTGCTGTAGGTGGACATGTCTCTTTCCCTGCATTCCCCCCCCCCTAGAGCATGGCCCGCGGGGTCCACTAAATTTATATTCCTTCATTCGTATATATATGTACGCACTTGACCCGAATGACGATAGGAAGTTAGCTTGCAGCCACCAGTAGATACGCATGTCCAACGTTTTCTCACCAGTGTGGAATGAGCGAGTGATGGGAGAGTAGCCATTGCTGCTGTAGGTACTCGTTTTTTCATGATCTCCCAGTGTGGCGGTAGTAGTAGTTAGTAGGAGCAAGGCAAGGAGAAATAGAGGAAGGGCTGTCGATTAGTCTTTGCTCAGATGCGACGGGTGGGTGCAAAACAGAAAGACGCAGCTACTCACCCCGAGAGGGAGCAAAAGAAGTCATGAAAAAGGAACGCATTATGTACGACGGTCCACCCTTAGAGCCTGAACCGCAGGCTCTGTAGCGCTGTGGGTTGGGAAGGGGGGGCCAAGACATATTTTTTTTTATGTGCCTCTTTGCTCATCTTTTATTGCGACCAGCACAGGTGTGCACAAAGTAGGATGAGCACATGTGCTGAATATCAAAAAAATGCAGCAGTAAGTGTGCAATCCACACGCGAGTCATGTGGGATGGACAGAGGCGATCCCTTTCCCAACTCCTTTTTGTTTATTTAAGTTGTTCTTCAGCGAGTGCACAATTCTATTAAGAAACAACTTGACTCCCTCACGCACACACACAGACAGACGTGCTCATTTTGCTATTACTACCTTTCCATCTCTCTATCTTTCCATCTTTGTCATATTAGTGAAGCACCTTAACAACAAACGGTCCACTACTCTCTCCATTTAGAGGTTTATCGGCCACTATTTCACGTCAGTTCCATACCTGACGCTGGCTATCACTAAAGGAGACCCCCTAACACAAAACAAACACACACACAGAAAAAGAGAATGTTGCACGTTGTTATCTTCAAAATGGATCTGGCGAAGTTTGCCGCCGAGTTTCCTCCTGAGCGTAGCCTTGAGCAGGCGCTTGATTACCTCCGCAAAGGAATCTCCGGTGTGATTGACCTACACATGAACGAAAAAAACACGCAGCCATGGCCTGGGTACGTTGACGCTAGTGCGGATTACACCCACGCGTTGGTTTCGCGCCACGAGAGCGCTGCCGCGCTCAAGGTGTACGCCGAGCACCCAGACCACAAAGCACTGCAGGCACGCTTTATGAAGTGTTTCTTAGCACCACCGCTGCGTGTGGAGCTGGACATACCCTCAAAGATTTGATGGCGTAATTGACATGCTGAATCGCTTTGGGTGCCCCGCTTCTCTGGCAACCGGTCCCCCTCCATCTTACCGTCAATCAAGCAAGACCAAAGCAACCGACACTGTCGCATGCTCCCAATGAAGTATTGCGGGCCTCGACCCACATCACCCCCCCCCTCATCCTTACATCTCATCTGACGGCAGTTTGTGCACATTTATCTATTATGTTACTGGTGCTCTTTATTTTCACTCTGTGTTTTCTTTGCCATTACCAATTCCACTTGTCATTTCCTTGACTCTTAGATTGCAAGCACTCTCGGCTTACAAATAAACACACAAAAAGCACCCACACAAACTCTCATTAACACTACACATCTTATCAAAAGTTGAACTTATCCTACAGGGGGAACATCCGTTATATATACCAAAAAATAATAATACAACACAAAAAGACTAAAAGAGTGAGGTAATGCCCTTGTCACTCACTGGAACTCCAGTCGATGAGGTGGACTTCGACAAAGCCGTTGATCCAAACATCCACCCCGTATGCCACGTTGAGCTGTACAAGCTGAAGGAAAATGTGGACGTTCAGAAGCTTCGCTTGCTCATGACAAGAGCCAGGATTGTACCCGGTATTCTTGATATGTTCTTTGGAAAGAATGATGTGAGCGTCTACAAGTGCAATGTTTCCTCCGCCAAAGGCAACACCCACGTACTATTTGTGCGGCATCAGAATGGACACTATCTTCGGGAATTCCAGAAGCATCCAAGGGCTGTGGCATTTTTGCGCTTCTTGTTAGAGAATTCTGAGCAGGAGCCCGCTGTACTCACCTTTGTCACATTTCCAGCGCGCCTATGAGAGTTGAGCACGTTTGTGCTTTGTTTCTTCGTGTTTAGGTTTCTATTTTGTGTGTTTTTTTTCTCGCTCGCTCTTTATGAGGCTTCGAAAGGGAGCGGAAGGCCACGTCGATAAAGGGGGGAAGTGAAGTGGAGGGCTAGTAAAGGGTTGACAGACGATTACAAGGAGCACTGCACTTAGTTTTTTTTCTTCTTTTGTGCTGCACTGATGTGCGGTTGAGAGGGGCACCAACGGGGCAACAACACACACTACCGCTCAATTAAGTAATTCTAATATAGGAGGCCCATTTGCTTTCGTGTGACTGTTATTTACGTGTGCGCGTGTGAGTTGCTGTGGAGGTTGCTGCTATCGCGATAGTTTGTGGAGAGGCAGTTAAGAGGAGCCTGTATGTCGGGCATGTTTTGGTGTGCCAGTGCACACTACTCTCCCGATATCTAATTCGCCACCACCCATTTAGGTTCAACTACTTTAGTTTTATGGTTCCTTCGCTTTTTTCAAAATAACTCCATTTTTTTTTTTGTTAATCTATCGTATTTTTGTATGTATTTACGTAGGTTATGGCAGCTGGCCCGAAAAAGGCGAAGATGAGTGCTGATGTCTTACTTGGGTGAGTGCCCTCACTTACATATATAGTCGTGTATGATCATTTTTTCCCCCTCAGTTTCAGGTTCGCTCCTCGAATCTTCACGCTCTATTATGATTATTTTCCTCGTAGCGAAAGCACCCAGGATATGTTTACGTTTCTTTTTCGTAAAAAAAAAACCATCGAGGGGTCAGTAGTAACCTATGCACTGTCACATCGGAGAAACAGTGAAAGGTGATAAGCATGCGCGCGCATGCTTATCACCTATGTCTTGCTCCACGCTTATTTTCCATACCGCGCAACGCCATATACCAAGGCCTCGTCCTCTTTGTCCTGCAAAACAATGCACTCTGTGTCACCAACTAGAATAGAACAATTCTCCTTATCTATCTTTTATAAAATATAACATTTTCAGTTCGTGTGGTACTATCGGACTGCTCGTTTGATTTTCGATTTCAACCTTAGAGAAACGAAGACGCCGAGAAAACGAGTAGTGGAACTTCTTCTTGAGTGATCTTAGCACGCGCGGCAGCATTCATAGCTAAAGAGAGAAAGGGAAAGCGATAGAAGGATCGTATATTCTTTTTTGTTAGATTGGCTGATACGACACATAGATTCCGACCCTCCTCTTATTGAGCTCCTCTTTCTACCACGCAGAAAGAGAGAGAGATACAGGTGGCTGCAAAGGCGGCATTTTAAGGGTTTACTGCTGTTAAATTATTTGGAGGGAAGGAGAGCATAGTGTGCGCTCAGCATTGAAAGCTGTTGGTGGTACATACAGATATCACCAGGTACAGAACGAATTCTTATTGTTTCCCTTTTTTTTCTTACATCAAATAGATCATTTCCATTTCATTCATTAACGTGTCGCTTTTGTTTTGGACCGACAACACATAAACGGAGAGAAAGAGAGAGACGCATAGATACTCACGCAGTTGTATTCCCTTTCTTGCGATGCTTGCAACCCACGGTACTTTGGTAGCTGTGACCCACATTTCAAGCAGCAGTGTGTTCTTACTGCCTGCGGATGGGCACGTGCTGGACTTCAAGACCGTCAGCAGTGCGCCATCTGCTCACAGGTCCCTGCTGCAGAAGAATGGCCTCATTGCGAAGGTGTGCATTGCGGTTACGGCGACCGGGGGCTCACGGGCAGAGCAGCAGGAGTTGATCACTACCGAAGGACGTCTCAAACTCTGGCGTGATGCGCTCATCAAGGCCAATCTTCTCGCCTGCTGTAGTCCCACTGTTCCCGCGAACCTCAGCAACAAGCAGTGGCCCTTAATAAGTGAATCAGACTTCTCTGCTAGGATGCGCTTCATGAATGCGCGACACGAATGGAGCGACGTTAATGGGTGCAGCTACTGCGCACCCATTCTCTCTGTGCAGGAGTTCCATTTCAAGGAAGGCGCGCATAGGGTGATGGTGGGTGTCGTGTGGATGCCGCGGTTCTGTTTTGACCTCTTCTCGTGGACAGAGATGCACATGCAAACGGGCAAGTGGGTGGCAGAGGCTAGGCTAACCAGCGCTATACAGCACCTCACCGTGGCACTAGACACGTTGCGTAAAGTGGCAGTCCCTACCCTCAGTGACCCCACGCAGTGCATGGGGTGCCCCCTCACCTTTGAGATGAAGCATGTCCTTGTGAACACGAGCAATGCTGAGCCGGTGTTTGCGATCACTGCTTCGCAACTGCGCAATACAAGGACACTGGAGGCCCTACAGAGTCTCGATCTCTCTACAACGAGGGAGCTGAACGCCTTCCCGTATGTGGCCCCGGAGCAGGTTGGGACTGCTGACAGCCCGATGAGGGCTCCTACTTACGACATGTGGGCACTGGGCATGATTGTGTACAATGTCGCCAGTGGCACGCCCTCTGCAGCGAGCCAGGCCAAGCGCTTCAAACGACGGCTGGGCGAAATGCCACTCAACCACCCTGCCGTCACACCAGCCACTGTCGTGGAGCGCCTCCGCCGCGACTTCAAGCTAGGCTCCTACAGCAGCGTTTTGGTGAGTGTCGTTGCCCTCCTGCTCTCCACGGATCCCCAAACGCGCCCTACCCTCGCGACGGTTGGTGCGATGATGCAGGACCTGTGCCGGGGGACGCCGATCCTGCGCTTCCCCCTCGTCCTCGGCTCACTTGAGCTGCTACGGGTAGAGGAGCCTGCGAGGGTGCAGTTGAACGTGGCGGCGCGCAAGTACCTGACCAGCGATCTGTGCTGCCTGTGCCGGAAGGAACGCAACTTAACCAAGTGTGGGGCATACGACCACGCGCAGCACGCGCCAGCGGTGACCTCACCACTGTGGCATGCCAACGAGTTGCTGCCCGGGCTTCACTCCAGCGCGGACTCCTCGATGGCTTATCTGTACCCTCTCACCCCCGCCGTGGATGAGAAGGTCAAGCGCCGCCTTCTCTCGCACGCCATTCAGTGCCCCAACACCTCGCTCAGCGGAGTGCTGAGCGCTGCCACGAGCACCACACTGGGTGCCACCGCCGGTGACCTTGCCGCCTCCATCAGGCCGGAGGAGCTCTTCCAGCACTTTGGCGGATTCGCAGTTATGGATGTTGTGGAGGGCAGCAAAAATGGCAAGTCGACGGCGACTGTGCGCGACGTGCTGGTTCCTTATCCCGCCAATGGGCTGCGCCGCAGCGAGGTGCCTATGTCTGCTCTGCAGATGCACTTCGCAGCGGCGCTGCCGTGGCCGTCACACTGCACCAAACAACTACAGCGGAGGGGCCGAATCGTGGAGCAGGTTCCCTATGCCTTTGTGGGGAAGCTGCGCGAGGTGAAGTGGTTTGCGTGGGTGCTGCCTGGTGAGGTGTTTCGGTTGGAGAATGGCCACAAGTGGGTGCCGGCGCAGGATGGTGCCTTTGTATTCTGGTTCAACAGCACCCTTGAGCCCTCCGACCAGGACCGCTATTTTCCCGTCGCGAGCACGAGGGCGTTGACTGGTCAGACACGCGTGTCAAGCACTACTCTCCCCGACAATTTATTTCGGCACCACGTGGGTCGCGACACTATGAGCACTACACTGCACAACCTAAGCAATGCAGACAGCTCCCGCAGCTTCCACAACTCCCTAGCAGTCCCGCTAGAGGAGTCGGTCCGCATGCAGTATGCGAACCGACGGCGCAGCAGCCTTGTTCCTCTTGAGGTGGAGATGCCGTGGACCACGGGTATTGTGGAGAGGGACACCTGTACGCGACTGACTGCCGGGGTCGTTAGTGGCGAGGATGGCTGTCAGCCAAGCAGCTACACAGCGAGCAACAATAACTACGCAAGCAGCAGTGCCCATCGCCGGAGTTCCTCGCGCAGGCAGCGCCCTCAGAACTTGCACAATGTCAATGCTTTTCGTGCCAGTACTATCGCGGAGAACACGGACTTTACCTATGCCGGCACTCGGACCGATAACGGCGCTATCAAATCAGCCCCCGCTGTAGCGGCCCTCACGCTTTCACCAACGCTGTTTGCAGCACCCAATATACTGCGACTGATCCCCAGTCCTCTGGCAGTGGGGGCTCCCACCAGCCCATCCATCGCCAGCACTGCCAACGCGGACCAAAATGACCGCGGCTGGTGCAGAGACGGTCAAAGTCCGGAAATAGTGATGAGCCAGTGCTCCACTAACGGGATGACCCCTGCACACACCCCTTCGCCAGGTAGGGTCATTGAGCTCTCCAACACCACGCCAGCGAAACCCCTGACGCTGCTCAATCCCAATCACCATAATACAGAGCTTCCGCCCCACAAGAATGCCGATACGAGCACCTCTCCCACTGCCACTGTGGCGCTGGCTAGGCCCACGACGCATGCGACAAAACCTGTTGAGCAGTCGCAGAGGCAAGGGCTCACTGATGCCGACTACTCAGTAGAGCCGGCGTCGATGTCGAGAGTGCGGGTGTTTGGTCACTGGCTGCCCACCAACGCTATTGAAGCCTCCTTCAATGCGCTCACCTTCTGGATTCACGGCACCGGGGAGCACGGTTTCTTGCAGGTACCAACCACTCTAAGGGCACATGTTCGTGCTGCGCTCAAAGCCCCTGAGGCCGCTGAACACATGGCGTTCCTCTCTAACCAGATACCGCTCTTGACACGTAATCACGGCCACTCTATAACGGAGAAGTTTTGCGGGCGTGCCATGCTAATGCCATATCACGGATTTGTCTTTTACGATGCGGAGGAGCAGATTGTCGGGCTGCTGGCTCTCCGCTGCTCTCTCTCAGCGGCGTACAGCGGACTGGAGTTCCCTCTTTCACTTGCACCGATGCAGACAAAGGTGACCAGTGTGGATTCGGCCAGTGCATACTATCCATCATTATTGTCGAATTCAATCGAAGGCGGTACCGGTGACTCATCCAAGGCTGATTACGCCACGGCAGCGGCCACAACATTGCAGCACTCACAGACACTCCTAGCACAGCCTGGTAGGAGCGGTGGGGAGGGCGAGCCACCAATGAGCCGCTCAGGGCACATGCTGACCTTCTCCAGTGCACGGAAGCTCCTTGGCGCTTTTACACCAAAGAACGACTTTGTGACCGCTGACACCTCTTTCTCCGTCCTTCACAACCGCTCGAGGCTTGAGGAGCGTTTGCCTGCGTGTTGGTTGGGCTTTGACTACGAGGACACGGCGCTCACGTTTTCCGGCGTGGATCAGACAACGTGGTACTCGTTCCGTCTCTGTGATAGTGATTCATAAGACTCGTTTTCTTGGACACAAGTCTATTCCACACTGGCCTTTACATCCAATAACGTATATATATATATATATATATATATATATATATATATATATATATACGCGTATCTGTGCCAAGCGATTACGTCAAATATTACCGATGTTCGCTGCTATTGCGGCGTAGGGCAACTGTGTCCATCGTGCTTGCGGTTGATCTTGTTGTTTTATGTGGTTCGTTAACGGTGTGTGTGTGTATTTGTATGTACGTCCTCTCCTTCTGTCTCAAACGGAGGGCCAAGAAGAAAAATGAATGCAACTATGAAACGCTCTCACGTCAGCGACACTTCTGCTTTGTGCCATGAGATGTGAATCCAACAATGTGTACTTCACATGGAACACATACAAGAGAATTGGCAGGTGCGTTAACTGGAGCGTGTGAGGAGGGGAGGGGGGGGAGGCATTCGAGACAGAATGGTTGACGAGTAATGGATATTGCTTGGTACATTATGTGTTGGTTCGTTTAGATCAGTGTTTTTTATTATTTGGAGGGATGCCCCTTCTTTTTTAGAATATATTTCCCGATTTTTTTTGGCATATATTCATGATGTGGCTTCCCTGCGACTATGCAATTGCTGTACGGAGGTGCTGCTTCGCTGTTTGACTGACTGATCGACGGACTATCTGACTATTTCCTTTGAGAACAAAGACCCATCTCCAAGTCTTTGTTGCTGTATACAAATCATATGGATTCTTCGTCCCCTCCTCTTATGTACAGAAAGAGAGTCGCATTTCAGTCCAAACAGACCCAGTCGATGGGCAAAAGGAATGTCAAATAATGCGGACGAGTACAATAAGAAGAAGGATGAACACATAGCTGTTACCACTGTAATGGCTGGAGGATGGCACATGCGAGTTGTCAACAAGTATGGTAACAAGCAACGTATTTTGTACAAGCAGAAGAAAGTAAATATAAAACGCATCTTCGGAAAACTTACTAGATATCAGTACAGAAGTACCTAGCACACACATGGGCTGCAATGATTCTTTTCCTGTGAGTATTTCAGTACCCTATCCCCCTTCTTCATGATAAAATGCTCTGTTGCTGGCCTCTATCTCCTTTGTTTTTTATGTACGATATACAGTAGAGAACGAAAAGAAGGAAAGTTGTGGAGTCGCAAGTCAGCGTGTCCGCCATCGGCTTCTTTGCCCAGCACATACATACACAATCAATAGCGTGAACACATTTCCACAGCTCCAGCCCCGGATGAACAGACAACTCTTTCGGAGGTACTTGTTAAAATGGACATCGCCCCTTCTGGACACATGTTTCTGCACGACAACCAGCGTCCATCCAGCGATGCGCTGCACCACCATCGCTAGCGTGCGTGGCTTCAGCAGTAGCAAGCCCCGTTGGATGTCAACGAGTATGGCAAGCAGCACCTCCGAAGGGATTCTCCAGTCGGCGGCCGCTGAGTTCGCCACAGTGGCCCCGATGGTGTTATTGCAAGAGGCGCTAGAACAGTGCGCTCTGCTGGACGGCACCGACTGCGGGGGTCAGTTGGGATTGGAGGGGAACCTGATCATTGTTCCGCGCGCAACTTTCGATGAACTCTGCAGCGCTGCCCATGTTACCGACTCTTCGGCCGCGCTTGCTGATCTGCACGATGCCGCCATTGTGGTGTCGCTCGCAGAAGGCCAATTGGTCCACTTACGACCAGTGCTGTACGTGGAGCAGCTGGACATCGTGGAGAAAGCGCGCGGCGCAGCGGGGGATGCCAACGAAGGTGACTCTAGCGCGGAACTTTCCTGCTCATTCTTGCTGGAGTGGCAGACGAAGCGAGTGGCGGAGGCCGTAGCTGCGAGGGAGGAGATGCAGGTTCAACTGCAGCCGGCCATCGCAAGAGTGGCTCGGTGGCGACGGAGTGTCTGGGGTGGGGCACTGCTTTTTGCGGGCACGCAGCTCGCGGTGATCTCCCGCCTGACTTACTTCGATCTAGACTGGGATATTATGGAGCCCATTTCTTACTTCCTGGGTATTGGAGCCGCTCTTGTTTTTTACCTATACTTCCTGCGCTACGACGAGGATCACACATACACTGCCTTTGACCAGCGCTACTTACCTAAGAAAGTGCGACAGTATGCACCTATCGATTTTGACTGGGAGCGTTATGAGCAGCTGTGCGAGCGTGCAGAGGCGGAACAGAGGACGCTGGAGGTGCTGAGAGCGTGGGCAAAGACGCATTGACACGTCCGTTGGTATATACTATGACGGCAATATACGGCCCCCCTCACACGTTGTTCGGACGTACAAATATAAGCATGTACTGTTTCAATCACACTCAACTGACATATGAAAATAATGCAAACAGTTGGTGAAATGCCACTGAAGGAGAGGGTGCATTTTAAAAAATCTGTGATACGCTGTAGTGACGCGCTTCAACTATTACCTTCTTGCATACTCCTCTGATGGACTACTGGAGTTACGCTCTTTAATCCTTTCAACTCTCGTTCCTGCTCACCACTGCTTTGCCCTAATGTGTACATTTGTAGTCTGTAGGTACCAACCTGCCGTTTTTTTTAATCAGTACAATACAGTAGCACTGACTACTGTTACTCCCAGGAAGCAAAACCAGAACTTTTTATCGTTGCCTGTAAACGATTCCTTAATCGTTTTGGCCTGGAACAACCCCACACTATTTTATTGATCGTTAGACAATAGGTTCCACACCCAGACACAAGCAGCACACACACGCAGAGAGAGAGAGACTCTCTTACAGACTGTCACCATCTTCTTTATTTTATTTGCCGCTAAGCGATTCGGCTCTACGCTGCCCTGCCCATACACGTAGCGCAACCTCAAGGCCAACAGGTGAGTATACGATCACCACTAACTCGACTTCTATTCGGAGCTACAGAAGAACAGCACTCCCACCCACTGGGTCTGCCGTAGCTGTAGCTGAACGACGTGATTTATACACACACACATACAGAAAGACCTGACGTCCGCCAGCTCGACCACCACAACGTCGAGAAGTGTGATAATACAGTCAACAGAAGCCGATGGAGCGGGCAACATCTTCGCGCGGTGAAGGGAACTGGGGGAGCCGCAGGCCTCCCACGGGCATGCGCACGCCCTCACTGAGCCGCGCCGGGGCTGCCTTCGCCCCAATCGCTGCGCCTGTGAGGCCCGCTGGTGGGCGTCGGCACCGTAGCCACTCCCTGACGATGAGTGGGACGGGCTTTCTCTCTGGTCGTCACGGACTGGCTGGGGCCTCCGCTACCGCTCCGAACTATGGCACCATTCACCGCTCCATTTCGGTTCCAGTGTACTCCTCTGGCGTAGCAGCGGAGTACTCGAAACGCGGCACCCGGCTACTCTCTGTCGGCGAGCAGTCGGCGCGCCTTGCGGAGCGAGCTAAGAAGACATTTTTCCACGGCTCTTTTACCTCCAGCCACGGCGCAGTCTTTACTGTACCGAATAGGGCACAGCAGCGCGCCACGAACGTGCCGTCCCGCGGGACCTCAGTGATGGGCCGTAAGTCGCATCCCAGGAGTCTCTCCACCACGCACCGGGCCTCGGGCCATAGGCGGGCGCCACTGCAGCTGAATTTGCTGCCGCACGCGTCTGCGCTGAAGAACACGTCCCAGTCAATGCTGCTGGAGTCCTCTCCATCCCGCGCAGCGCCGCCGCAGGAGGTGGAGGTGAAGCGCCGATCCCAGAGCGCTGATTCGCGTCTGCTCCACGGTTGTGGGAGTACGTGCGCTGCTCTCGAGGCCAGGGGCCGCGAGCACTCCCAGGGCAACGGGGTCTCGCGTGGGATGCACATGGCCTTCCCCGAGTCGTCACCGGACCTCTTGGCGGTTCAAACGATGCGCGAGCACTCGGCCCAGCGCAGTCGTCGCCCGCCAATTTCCCCAACCACCCTCGCTCGCGCGGCGCGGGCATTGAGGGCCTTCGAGGAGGGGAAAACCACGAAGCTGAATAGCTCCTTTAAGAACGTCACCGCGGTGGCGGTGGACGGTCGGCTGCTCCCCGTTCCTGAGCGCACGCCCCTTGTGCTCACGAAGCCCGAGGAGCCCATGCGACGAGTGCAGATCAGCTCTGTCGTTGACGACGACGATACGTTCGATGACAGCACTGAGGTGAGCTCAGATATGATGGATGAGGACATGATTTCGTGGTGCGCGGCAACGATGGATCTCATCTATCTCGGCGTCCCTGCCGCCATTACGATCTGCTTCACTTTCTGTATGTCTGTGATCCCGCTAGCGTTTGTCGGCAGCCAACTCGGAGAACTGGAACTGACCGGGGCGTCAGTGGGCTACTTCATCACGTGCATTCTCATTCTGTACCCCATGATCGGTCTTACATTTGCCATGGATACCCTCTGCTCGCACGAGTACGGGCGCGACCCGCTGAGCCCGGAGATGGGCCTCGTGCTGCAACGCGGCATTCTGATTAATCTCTTCTTCCTAATCCCACTGTGCAGTCTGCTGTATGTACTGGATATTATTTTAGTGCCCATTTACGGTGAGAGTGTTTCGGGGGTGGCAATGGAGTTCCTGGTCTACAGTCCGCTGTTTATCTTACCAGATATGCTCCTTATTGCGTTTGGGAAGTTCCTCAACAACCAAATGTACCCACACATCCCCATGATCGGGCTGACCGCCGGCGTCCTCATTACACCATTTCTGCAGTACAAGCTCACTCCGCTCGGCGTCCGGTACACAATGATGGGAATGGCCATCACAGCTTGGTTCCAGCTTTTCGTAATTATTGTCATCACGCTCTTTAAGCCCGAAACGCGCATGACGCTAGGCACGTGGCGGCCGCGCGATGCGCTTAACTGGGCGGACGTCAAGGAGTACATGAAGCTGGCGATTCCCAGCGCTGTCTTTGTGGCGGCGGAGGCTTCCTCCTTTGACATGACGGTGCTACTGTGTGCGCAATTTAGTGAGATTGACGGCGCTGCGTGGTCGGCGATCATGAACTCCCTTTTCATCTTCGCCTCCTTTTCTGGCGGTCTCAGCGCCAGTGCATGCGCCAACATCGGTCGCTGCATTGGCGCCCACTGGCCAGTGAGTGCGAAGCGATTCGTAACGCTGTCCATTTTTGTCGCGTTTCTACTAGGTGTGATTGACTCTGTTGTTCTGGTAGTGTTCTACGACTTCCTGATGTCGCTTTTTGGAACTTCCGGGAAGACAATGACGCTGGCTCTGGAGGTTCTCTTCATGTTACCCTTCCTCCACATCGCCGACTCGGTGCAGTTCACCTTTCAAGGCATCTTCAGTGGACTTGGAAAGAACCACCTGGGGGCCATTATTCTCCTCACCTCGCTCTGGGGCATCGGCATCCCTCTCTCGATCATTCTTGGGCACTTCCTTGGCTACAAGATGTACGGCGTCTGCGCTGGCATCACGGTGGGCCTCTGTCTCGAGGCACCTGTGATGGTCATTGTGGCGTCCATGATGGACTACCAGGCGATTTGCGACAATTTTGTGGAGGACGAGGACGAAGAAACGGAGGAGGAAGAGGAGGATAAGATGGGGTCAGATGAGGAGCTGGACGAGGAATACGTGGAGGAGGTACTGCGGCGCTCCGGTATCCCTGTAAGCAGCAGCGACTTTGGCAGTGAGCGAGGGGAGCACTACAAGCGCCTGCTACCACCAAAGGAACGTCGGCGGAGACGGAAGTATGTGGAAGTAGATGAGCACCCAAGGGAGGGAAGCAGCGGCGACGGTGATGTTTAAAGCCATTTCAGCTAATACTGATTTTTTTATTTTGCAGTATTATTTTAGCTGCATCGCTGTTGTGGATGCCTCAAGTGACGTTGCTACTCCATTAGAGAACTTCTCTCCCCTCTCTCCCCCCCCCCACGATCAATAATGTACTTAAAAAAAAATCTAATAATAAAATAGCACAGTATAATGAACTTCTTTTTTTTTCCACAACCTAGGAAGAGAGTGCGGAGTGCATCAGTGCTCTCGTTCTCGTTGGTGCCCTACACGAACAACAACAACAAAAACAATATTCTCGAACACAGAAGACACAGACTCGCGATACTGATCGCGAGCGACAATGAATTCCACATCACCAAAGGAAAAGAAGATGAAGTCGTGTTGTTGTTTTCAAGTCTTCCAGTGCAGCCTCTTGGCAGGCTGATGGAACTTTAGTGCAGTGTCTGTGTGAGTGTCTGTGCTAGTCTTACTGTTCTGGTAAATATAATTCCCCTTTCGCATCCGCTCTCCCTTTTTTCCCTCACATATTAATACCACTCGCTGCTCCTGTTGGTCAACACAACTCTTGCAACCACAACATTACTCTTTAACGTGTGTTCTTGTGAGGATATATACATATATATATATATAGAGAGAGAGAAGTGATTCGTACAGTGACGGGACGCATCCGCGTGTGCGCATCAAACTCACAAGTAAGTATATCATGGACCGCCGGCGTAGCTCAAATCCATCCCTTCCCGCCCGTATCATCATTGTTCGCCACGGTGAGCGCCAGGACCACGTCTACCCCGGCTTCTCCAAGCGCACCTCACGCCCACATGACCCACCGCTGTCAGCTGATGGCGTGAAGGCGGCGCAGGCTTTGGGTCATTATCTTGTGCAGGGGAATGGCCTCGTTCGTCCGGACAACGTTGTGCTACTCTCGTCACCGCTTGTGAGGTGTGGCATGACGGCGAACGGGATCGCGGAAGGCATACTTCAGAGCTGTAACAGTGAGCAGCCACTGCCAATTCACATTGAGCACAGTCTTGCTGAGGGTGGCCGGTACATGTGGATGGACATCCAAAGGAACCCATTAATTTCTAGCAGGGCCGCCTCTATGGATTGCGATGCGCTTCTACAACCAACAACGTCTTTGCGTGAGCTGGTTTCTGATCGGGTTGCAGATCACCCCACCACTGCCCACTTCTTTCCAGAGGAATCCTGTCATCGCCCTGCTTTCGCGGTAAATAACGGGGTGTTGGAGGAGGCGGAATTTGAGCAGCGTGTTCGACTGGCGGCTCGCACTATGGCAGATGGGAGTATTCCGGACTTTGCGAATAAAGTGGTCGTGCTCGTTACACGCACAAGTGGCGTTACAGTGGTTGGAAGCAATGACTGGAGACACACTGCCTCGTCCCTTCAACCCTCGTGGTACGGCGTTTGCGTGCGTGGAGCATCAACAGAGAGCCGGGAGTCTCTGGAGGTCCGTGGTACCACCCTTCGAGACCCCACATATTCAAACCTAGTGATGCGACCTTTGCTGTATGATAGTCAATCATTATTATTATTACTTCCGTCGTCACGTTTTTTGTTCGTTTGTTTGTTTGTTTCTACTGGAATACTGAGCCGATGTCTCTCTATATGTGTGTGTGTTCGTACATACCAGCACTGTGAACTTGATTGTGCCGCCATGGTGTACCGCAGCGTCAAATTATTATGAGCACTAGTGCACACAACTGCTTGGTTGCGCGCTCTAATTTGAGGATCTTTTCAGCTCTATTTATTTTGCCTTTACTGCTATTATTGAATGAAACGCGCATGTGCACGTATGTATCGCCTCGCGAGCCGCACCCGTTGTCGTGTGCTTTCATTTAGCTCTTATCACCACACATACATAGAGACAGAGCTCCGCTCAGCTAGATGCCTCCGCGTGACATTTTCATTGTACGCCATGGCGAGCGCAAGGATCATATGGACCCCTCCTTCTCACAAACAACCGCGCGGCCACACGACCCACCGCTCACCGAGACCGGCATTGGCATGGCAATCTCCTTGGGCAGGTACATGGTGGAGAAATATAATCTCGACCCAGACTCCACAGTGGTGCTCTGCTCACCGTTGCTGCGGTGCGTCCAAACGTCCGACGGCATCCTGCGCGGTGTCCGCGACGAGGCCAAGAAGGACACTGCCTCTCCAATCTATCTGGAGCCTGGCGTGGCGGAGGGCGCGTACTGGATGTTCTATGATATGAAGCGCAACCCCTCTGTGGTATCGCCGCAGAATGAGTTCAAGTGCCCAAGCCCAATGTTTGAGTCTGCTGAGCACTACCGCGACACCGTGTCTCGTTTTGTCAAGGTTGAAAAGCCTTACAGCTTGAACTGTGACCCCGTGCACGTCATCACCAGCGCCGAGTTGCTCGAACCGGACTTCACACAGCGCATTCGCGCAGCCGGGAAGCGCGTGTTAGGGGAACCACAGTTTGACAACAAGACTGTTGTGCTCGTCGCACACGGGGAAACGACGCTCCGACTTTTCGACTCCGTGATGGATTTTGCAGAGCCATCGTCGATGGTGAACCCTCCTTATACCGCTTTTGTGTATCTTAAACCGCACACAGATGGAAAGGGGGTACTTGGGTGGGCTCCGCAAATGGAGCCCTTCACAACTCCTCATTTGAAGTATAGTAGTTTTAAAATCTGAAATTTTATGGGAGTGGTCTCTCTTTCCTTGCGGATTCAGTTCTTTCTTAAGCTTCTCAAACCAGGCACATGCATTAGGGTACTGATATTACGATGCGTGTATGTACGTCTTGGTGATTGATTTATAAACTCTCTTTGCAGCAGCGTCGTCCTCACCCCCCTCCCCCACCTCACTCTTGCCCGCTTTCAGCATCAATTCACTCGCCTACTGCGTTTGCTGCATCGACCTTGCGCTCTCAGTGTCATCTGACCTTCTCTCGCGATGGCCACGTGGTGGGGGCTGGAAGCTGCGTGAGTGGATAGTTTACACTATTCGGTTATGGTATATATTTTTTTAATTATTATGGCTGTTGTTTTACTTGCTACCGTGTGCTCGGAAATTATATATATATATATATATATATGTATATATATAATGGAGGTGTTGATGTGATTCAACATTGTATGCCTGTGCGACCTGTTGTCTTTGCCATTCTGTTCTGCTTACCAGCTTTGTTGTTGTTTTACGATACACGTAGGGCTGAGCTGCAGTGACTTGTGGTGAAATACGACCTTCTAAATACATGATAACAGCGTTGGCACTCCCGTGCAACTTGTATCACTTGAGATGTACACAACCGTTTCAGATCATTTAGTCTCAATGATCACGAATGGTGCAGCTATCGAGCATGCTCGATCCAAGTACCTTTTTACACTGTTACTCCCTCACATTGTTTTGTACTATTCGAAAGCAGCCCCATAGGGAAGTTGAAACTCCATCTCTGAATTACACACAAAGCAACAAAAATGGACGCGTATGTGGATAACGCTGTCGCTGCCAACAAGGTGGTGATGTTTTCATGGACACAGTGCCCCTTCTGCATTCGCGCCAAGGATATCCTTACAAGAATGACAAAAGACATCAACATCATCTATACAGATAACACTCCTGACGGTGGCGCTATTAGTGAGGTATTCTGGCGACGCTACAATCACGATACTGTGCCGGTAATTTTCATCAATGGCCGCTTTATTGGCGGCTGCAGTGACGTGGAGGACTTGCAGCGAACCGGCCTGCTCTCCAAGATGCTGGCCTCTTAGCGACTGCGCCTTGGGGGTGCGTCTCCATGTGTGTCTGTGTTTGTGTGGGGGAGGATTGATATAGGAGTAGTGTTGCAGCGTGTCTGTTCACGCTGACTCACCTCTACCTTCGTATGAGGCAGAGAGAGACAGAGCGCATGCAGATATCATGTATACTCTCTCTGTTTGTCACACGCACATACACGCCGTTTTTTTTAATTTACTTATACACGAATATGAGCCGCACGCTTTCACTTGGATTCCAAGCGATCCTGCGGTTCTGCGCTTCCAGGTTAGTGTGTTGTAGGAGCCTACGTTTTGCAGCTGTACATATGCATGTTGCGTAAGTTGTGGTACACTCCACGACACAAAGAGAGAAAAAGAAAAATCAATCCACCACACAGAGACTCTGATGCGTCTCTCGATTGCGAATGATACTACTGTCTTTCTCCTGTATTTAGCTGTCTGGGGTTATGAGCCGCCCCCCTTCCCCTTTCCCTTTCCACCTCCTTATTTGCCAATACTATTATTTCCCGTTTTCTCTATTTATATTGGTGGCCGTCTTGTGTGTTTCGTTTTGTGCTTGTGTGCTGTGTTTGTCGATATATATTGGTGGTACGACACTCCTGTCTTTGGCAGAGGCTGCCAGTGCCTCTCTCCCTCTCCTCATTTTCTTTTTGTTCTCTTCACCAGGCGTCGTGTGCTTTCTGTTGATACAGTGGTGATATCAGACGGAATGGTGAAAACGTCCTGTCAATGAGAAAAAAAAGAAACTCCTGTGAGAGACACTGATGAAGGCTACCATCGATGTGGAGACACTCCGCCGCAAATTGCAGGCGTCTATGGAGTCTCAACTGCAGTCACACAAGAAGCACGGAGGGTGTGGGCTTGCACTAAAGGTGAAGGGTGCTTCACTGGTGCCTCTGCAGGGTCCGAGAATGTGCGGGGTGAAGCGCACTGCCAACGGAGGCAAGGTGACCACACAGCATGGTAGTGCAGCGAGTACCAACTACAGCACCCAGCGAGCAGATTTGGCCGCTGCCGCCGTGCTCATGGAGACTCAGGATATCATAGCGAATCTGTCGTTGAATGCGAGTGATTCGTGGCCTGCCACTGCACTCTCCATGCTGAACGATCTTGAGATAAGGCACATAGAAATGACTCATCTCCACACAGGCACCAGCGAGGTCCCAGTTGCACGCACCGCAACTTTAGCGTCGCTATTGTTTCACGTCTCCATGCCCTGGGCAAGCACCGCTGGAGCACAGTTGGTAACACTCGACCTGGAGTGCAATTCACTTGGCAACGAAGGTGTCGGCGCGCTATGCAATAGCGTCCTGACACAACTGCCTCAGCTCCGGCGTCTCTTGCTTGCCTCGAACGCGATAAACTGTGACGGACTTGCGTTACTAGTGTCATTCCTCTGCGACTCGAGTTCAGTGCGTGACACCGTCACCGCCCCGGGCTGCCCTCCAGCTCTTGAAGTGATTGGGCTGACCAACAACCCTCTCAGCGAGCGCGCGGAGGGCTCGCCAGCACTTGGGGCACTCCTGGCTCGCCTAGCGACACACTTGGCTGAGAGTCTTGTCCGCATGCACCTTAACCATGTTGGCCTTGATAGTGGCCAATCGAGCGATTTCTTAAAGTGCTTCTTTGCACCTCTGGGTGCCTCGATCGGTGATGTCAATGACGATCCCGTCTGTGGATGGGCAGCCTTTCCAAAGTTGGATACTATCTATATGAAACAAAACGCTCGTTTAGATATCAATATGGCTACCCCCGAAGTTGCTAGAACGGCTGCTGGTGGTCGTGAAGCAGTGGAAGCGTTCATTGCCAAACACGTGCTGCTGTAAGTGGGTAGAGTGATCGCGCACCTATGCACATACACTTTTAAGCATACGTTGATGGATATCATATATATAACCAAAACGAGAAAACAAAACAAAAGGATTGCAAGCCGCAACGAGATTAGACTTACCCTCCACGATGGCTATTGTGATTGACTTGCGAGAGGGTAGCGCACCAAACTTCATGGTGTCCATCATTATTATTATTATTTATTTTTCTCTTTTCGACCCTTTTTTTGGTTTGAGATACTTGAGGCAGCGAGCACAAATTCTGTGAAAAAGGTGAATAGGCGCTGGTCACTCCCTGCATCCCACGTAGAGCTGCGTACATACATTCAACAGCTAGCTAGATTCTAGAGTATTTGATTTTTTTTTTTGCGGGGACTTGTCGCCCTTCCCCAAAGCTTCTCAAAGAGGTGAACACAGAAATATAAAAGTGAGCCTACGGACACGCCACGTACCATTACAATATCACCCGTTGACGAGTGCTTTTGTTTAGTATACGAGCAAAATCATACATTTTCAGCACATAAGTACGAGGAGCAGTACAGCCTCTTGCAGTTGTGTCTGAGCGCGCATTCTACGTATTTCTAGCGTCTCCTCGTTGTCTCCACATCCACACACGCACCACTTTCGCGCAGTACCGCTCCCTTTATACTTTCGTTTGTGTCGTCACTGTATAGGATTTTTTCCGATTCTTTCTTTTCTCTTCTCTGATTGTAGACTTCCTGCACCGTCGGTCGCTGAGAGCATACATGCTGACCGAAGATGGTAAGTTCCCCATCGAGGAGCGCTACAGCGCGTGGCAGAAGAAAAATGTTCGCACTATCATTGTGAACTCACGTGCGCGAAATGCAACGCTGCGCAGCATAGCGGCTGCCGTCACTATTGCAAAGCCATACGACCGCATCGAGTTGACAGAAGGCGACTACAACGAATCGGTGACTCTCAACATCCCGATTGAGGTGGTGGCGTCGCAAGGGGAGAGCCCGCGCATTGTCTCTCGTAATTCTGCCATCACGGTCACAGCAAACGTAGAGCTCTACCTGGAGAACCTCAACATCGTGAGCAAAAGTACAAGCAGGCAAGAGGC
>JAODGE020008344.1:0-10196 GCA_027574965.2 Ecitophya simulans
AGTAAGTTGTGATGTCAATAGGTTATGTCAAAGTCAAGTATTGTAATATTTACATGTTTTATATCTTAGTTTGGTCAGTGAATCATTTTTCACGACGACAATCAAAAAGTTAACCTGATTTCTGCCCACTGACCAATTAATATATCATTGTTTATCAACAGAAGACATGGGTAATTAAATAATTATTTTGACCAATAAAAATCATTAAGCCACAAAACAGCAATGTGTTGACAAAGCCATCAATAACACATGATTGAATAGAGATATTGTAATAAATTTTTTTAATTTATGTTAAAGCATTATTAACGCATAAAATAGAACAAATTTTGTTAAAATTGGTAAAGCAGTTACTGACCAATATTTTTGCTTGTTAACAATCAAAATATTAATTAATTCTTTCTCAAAACTAAACCTCTTTTATCAACAGAAGTCGCGAGTAATCGCAAATTACAAATTAGAAAATTTTCCTACGCAAACAGAAATTGACCGGAAAGAAAAAAAATCATTAAGTAAATTTAATTTATTAAATTCACGTCTAAAATTGTTGTGCCACTCGTAATCATAATAAAGTACTTAACTACTTTATATAGAAAGGATCGCGCGGCGATATCAAAAATCTCTCGTCGTTTTTGTTGTCTGCCGCGGAGCCTAATTGTAACATAATTTTACTTTCACGGCGCAAATCATCGCAAAACAATTTTGGCCGGTTTTCGGCGCATTCGAATTAGAACATGCAAATGCCAGGCACGAAAGACTGCGCCATAATTTATTTATACATGCGCATTATTCTTGCCATAAACAATGCGAAAGCAAACGGACGAACATTCGAACGGGTACACGTGTCAAGAGATAATAATAGTTTGTAATTATGTAAACTTTTTTTCTTTTTTTGTAATTTTCTTCGTCGCTCTAATTCCCCAGTCTTAACTCGTTTTTTTATTGTTTGCTTTAGAAACTATTTTAAATAGGTAAGTAATGAACTATTGTTTCGTTTTGTATTCTAATCAAAGTGAACTGTCAAACTGGTTGTAAGTTCTAGTTTGAGTTGAAGCAATCCTCTTGTACTAAGCCCATCGAAGAAATGACATAGTGTTACTATCTTTACTCCGTTCCCACCTGTAATCATCAAACGACAAGATGACAATATTATTTATTTATAGTAGATAACGTTCTTAAATTTGGTATTTTTGCTGAAAATTTGTTGGTTTTTAAGACTCTCTCGCGAGATTCAAACCACCTAAACATAAACATTTGGTTTTCAAGTTTCTTTAAATAATAGAATTTAAAAGAGTCACAACAACAACTGGGATAAGTATAAAAAATAGTATTAAAGTGTATCCAATTATTGGGTAAGTCTTACGATGAGTAGGTGTAAGTAGTCTTTACCTATCGTCGTCAAAATCCCTGTCAAGATACCGTCAAAACCGTACCGACAACAATTCCATAATATAGTCCCATAAAAAAATTACATGAGTGTTATCAAGAAACGTTTATTTGACACCTGTTCAAATTGTTATCTCGCAATATTTTGACATAATGCACAATTGTCTCAGTTTTCGAATGGCACTAATTTCATCAAAAATTATTCGGCGTTGATATATCAAAATTGACATAAAAGTCAGACTTGCACACTTTTTTAAAATACACGAAAAATAGATTAGTCAAAAAATTGCTGTTTTATACCTTTGCCTTGTTTTATTTTGGCATAATTACATAGAAATTTGTTTTTATATTTCGAATGGCACTAGGTTCATCAAAAATTATTCTTTGTTACTATATCAAAATACAGTTTGAATCATAGGGTAAAATTTAATCCATAATTAATAGAATTTTGCTAATAGTAGCCATGTTTGATATCAAACGATAGAGAATTTCATAAGTGTTGTACTTGATAGTTTTTCGGTATTTATAAATAATGTCAACATTGTGACGTCAAAATAGAAACACTGAGAAAGTAAAAACGTTGCAGTTTAGTGAAGTTATTAACGGTATTGTTTACTAAAGCAGCAAGAATACAAAATTATTTGTCATCGGCGATCCTGCATGATTTACAGGATGTTAGACCGTTCGGCGTACTTGACTCGGACGTATCATCAATCTTCAAAGCTTGCTAAGAAGCGTTCATAGAAAACTTCACCGATAAGAAGTTTACAGAAATGTAAAATTAGGATGCCTCTAAGCACGTGTTTTGATGCGGAATGTTATTTGAACAAGGAAATTTTCAGAGTTGAGGATTGCACGTGTCAATGTAATGTCGAAGAAAAAGGTTTTTCGTGGAGCTTATGCAACGCGCGAATCCGTCGCCGATAAGACGCCAATGAAATCAAAGCGTCGACGCGCACGCACGAGCGCGACGCGTCGGCCGCCGCCGGTAATGAGCGTCTTCCTTTCTCGCTCGGCGACGGTATCTGGGTCATCGCCATCCCCGAAGAGTCTGGCGCGTTCTGGCGGGCGGCACGCGGCCGACGAAAGTGTTCTCCGAAAGCGCACTTGCCGCGGCCGGGCAGTCGCCGACGAACCTTCCGGCTTGCGGGAGCGACGCTCTTTCGGTGAAAGCATTTCCATCGCGTTCCGCCGCGTCGGTCGCACGGCGCACGCGCGCGCGACTCTTCCTCACCGTTCTCGTCGTGCGCGATTCGCCAGCGCCAGGGTGCGCTCGCTGGAACAATGGAGCCGATTAAGGTGAGCGATAACTCTATTCAACCGCGCCTAGTAAACAATCTCTCCGAGCGCGCCGCCGAGCGGCTCGTTAATGAGATGCGCCGGAATGCGAAACATTCAGGCACGCTACATTCTCATTAGAATTGCATCCATTATGTTCGCGCAACGCGTGTCAACCTGCAATATTTGTTCGAAACACCTTGGAGATTACAAAAACACGTCGTAATATCAATTAAAAAGCCAAAAAACAAGTTTTTACAACAGTCCAAGTGCATATTTTGCGGTGTCTAAATAATTGTATTTATTTATTGTCGTCAATTTCACTTTCTTTTTTCACTTGACACATTAACTAGAATCTCTGAGATATCTTCGTATAATCCAAAAAATACAGGTGTAACACAAAAATTGACGCATATTTCAAACCGTAAATTGATAAATTTCTTACAATTTCTATCCTGGAACGTTAATGCGCTCGATATTCAAGCAGCCGGTGCATTTTATGTAGGTCACTTGTTAGACTTCAACAACAAATTTAGGCAAACAACCATTTACAAGCAGCGCTGCCGTTTAGTCTAATGTTAATTACTTTCCGCAAAAATGTGATGAATAATGCAGGTGTTGTAGTTGGGCGGTTAATTAAAGCGGCCAGGTTTATCAGTTTGTCGGGAAAGGAGGGAAAACGAAAATTACAATTCGCCTCGGTGCGTCGGTAATTGGAAGTAAAAGTTAAGAGCGCGAATCGGAGGAATCCTGTCCGAATTGATAAAATTCCGACGGCGCATTATAACACATAAATATGCGCACGACAAGCCGCCTTTTAGCTGGATCTGGATTCGAAAATATGCGTGAAAGTTTTACGAGATTAACGCGCGTTTCGTCGACTCCGACGTCGTCGTCGGGCGGCTTCGATTCGCACTGCATCGACGAGCGTTCGTTCGTCGGCGACGAGTAACAAGTTCATCGCAAAGCGCTCGGCCAATTCGGCGGGCACGCGCGCCCGACACCTTTTGGCACGTTTTAACGACCGTCGACGTCGTCGTCGCCGCACGAGATGCGTTTCCGCCGGCGAATTATGGCGACGGAATTGCGCGAACGTTTCGTCTAACACGAAAGAAAGTGCGCGGTGTCAATAACATCGCGCGCTCGTCGACGGCGCGTCGTCCGACGTCGAATGCTTTCACCCGGACAGACGTCTCGTTCATCGCGCGCACCACAAATGCATCGAAAACAACTTCCACTTGCGCTCGCGTCGCCTAAGCCGGAGTTGACGATACGCACGCAGAATAATAACGCCGCACGGCTCTATTACCATATTGGAGCGTGGCGGCTCAATGCCGCAATTAACACAAATAAGGTGGCCGCCGTGCGTATTCATGCGAGTATGAAATTTGCACTTTTCGCTTTCGTTTCGGACGCATTCCGCGCAACTAGAGCCACCTAGCGAACGATTTTCAAAGTAACTGTAGATGTTTTATTAGGCAATGTCAAAAATCACGACTTTAAGTTTATGCGACTAATGCGCTGCCTACTCATTGTCAGCCAACAAGCTTGCTCGTCTTTAACAACTCAAACCACCAGAAGCAAAAAATTACTCGTACGACTTTTCTTGGATAGATAAATTTATATAATCACCACAAAAGCTATGATAAGTCTAAAGAAATGTAAAGTTATATGTTAGCACAGTTTGGCTAATCTTAAGAGCAGCAAATGCAACGGGTGCGATTATATTGTGAGACCTAAAGAACAGCGAATTTTTGTATTCTAATTCACCTGACAGCACACTCTCAATTAGCCCTTGAAAGAAGACTTATATTTTCCTAACTGGTTTGCTGTATGTTTGGAAAATTTCACTTTGTGAGAAAATTTGTCAACGCAACAACAATTTAATACATGCGACATGTTGATCAAATTTAGCAAAACGCATGCTCCGGGTGAGGTTTGAACTCACGACCTTAAGATTATGAGACTTACGCGCTGCCTACTGCGCCACCGAAGCTTGCTCTTCCCAAAATTAGCTAAATCTTGAAAGTGTCAAATGCCCAGAAGCAAAAACATTCCCGTAGGACTTTCTTTAGATGGATAAATGTATATAATGACGATAAAAGCTAAGATAAGTCTAAAGAAATGTGAAGTGATTCTCTATCTCAACACAATTTTGCTACTCTTTGGAGCAACAAATGCCACGTTTGTGATTATAGTGTGGGACCTAAAAAAACAGCAAAATTTTTATTCCAATTCACCTGAAAGCACCTTCATAACAACTCCTTCAAAGGAGACTTATGTTTCTCTGGGTGGTTTGCCGTACGGTTGGAAAAAATCGCTTTGTGAGAAGATTCGTAAACACAGCAATAATTATATTCATGCAACATATTGATCAAATTTTGCAAAACGTATGCTCCGGGTGAGGCTTGAACTCACGACCTTAAGATTATGAGACTTACGCGCTGCCTACTGCGCCACCGAAGCTTGGTCTTCCCAAAATTAGCTAAATCGTGAAAGTGTCAAATGCCCAGAAGCAAAAAATTCCTGTACGACTTTTCTTAGATGAATAAATTTAAATAATGACGACAAAAGCTAAGATAAGTCTAAAGAAATGTGAAGTGATTCTCTATCTCAACGCAGTTTTGCTACTCTTTGGAGCAACAAATGCCACGTTTGTGATTATAGTGTGGGACCTAAAAAACAGCAAAATTTTTATTCCAATTCACCTGAAAGCACCTTCATAACAACTCCTTCAAAGGAGACTTATGTTTCTCTGGCTGGTTTGCCGTACGGTTGGAAAAAATCGCTTTGTGAGAAGATTCGTAAACGTAGCAACAATTATATTCATGCAACATGTTGATCAAATTTTGCAAAACGCATGCTCCGGGTGAGGCTTGAACTCACGACCTTAAGATTATGAGACTTACGCGCTGCCTACTGCGCCACCGAAGCTTGCTCGCCCTTTAATTAGCTAAATCTTGAAAGTATCAAACTCCCAGAAGCAAAAAAAAGGTTTTTACGATTTTTTTTAAATGGATAAATCTATATAATCACGACAAAATCTAAGATAAATCCAAAGAAATGTGAAGTTCTATGTTAACACAGTTTTGCTAATCTTAAGAGCAACTAAAAAACTAACTAAAGAACAACAAATTGTTGTATTTCAATCTACCTGACAGCATACTCACAATCACCTCCTAAAAGAAAACTTAAGCTTCTCTTGCTGGTTTGTCATATGATTGGAAAATGAGCCTCGTGAACGCAGCGACAATTAAATACAAGCATCATGTTGATCAAATTTTGCAAAACAGTTGTCCCGGGTGAGGCTCGAACTCACCACCTTAAGATTATGAGACTTTTGCGCTGCCTACTGCGCCACCGCGACTTTCCCATTACTGAATTAGCTCCAAACTGTAGCACTTTCACTTATCTAACCTCTAATCTCTGCCCCAATTGATAAAATTAAACATTCTATTTACAGCTCATCCCAGTGACTTTGGTATTGGTCCTAGCATGCACTACGCTAAGCAATGCCGAAACAAAGAAACCCCAGGTCCAAGCAGTTCGTGCCGAACTCAGAGTATCCAAGAGCTTAGACGCTGCAAAGACTCAAACTCTTGAAGTCCTCACTAGAGACGGATCTATAGCCCAATTGATTGTAAAAAAGCGTGATCCCAAATCGAAAAGCCCTGTTGCTCCGTCACCTATCGACCAACAACACCCAGAAGCACCCAAAGCTGTCTACACCAACTGGATACCGGTGAGATCCTCAGCGAGCAGCTACTCTCCTAACTGGAGCCAACAGGCAGCCGCTATTAACACCCAAACCGAATTTCGAGTGGCTGATCCCAGCACCGCTAGAAGTGTCACCAGAGGACCATCTAGTACGGACAAGAAAGTGTCTAACATTATTGATAGTGACATGTAAGTATTTTTTTTACTTGTTAGACGATTATTTCGCATGATTTATGTGAGTCTTCTTTTGCAATTTAGTATCCCGTACGTCCCACGCCCGGTAACTATCAGAAGTGACGATATCTACGTCAAATCAGCCCCTAGTTCCGGTAACCAGAAGAAATCGCGTTCCGTCACTGTCGACTTTGATGGCATCCCAGTTATTCATGGAGTGAGGGTTCCGGACGACGAACAAGACAAGGTCAAGACCTGGAGGAACGCGCGCGTGATCAACGGGGAGCTTTATCCGTACGAAAACGGGTACAGACCGCCAGCGGCTATTCCAATCGGGGAGTTGGTGTATGCCAACAGTCACAGTGCGTCGAAATCGTCGTCTTCTGTCAAGGAGCTGGAGTCATCCGGCCTGGGGCCTTTCACCAAAGAAGACAACTATAGACAGATCTATGAAGAAACTTCTACGTCTAGGGGACCTTATACCGTCCACGATAACCGACAGAATTACATGACGGTCAACACCTTTGGACCCTTTACTAAGGAGGACAATAAAAACGGCAACTCCAAACTGATCGACTACATCAAGGAGATCAACGATAAGGAAGCAAAACGGGATTACATCACGAGTAGACGATACAGGAGCTATAACGACCATGAGAATCAACAGATCCAGCGCAGGATGTTGCAATACCCAAACTCTTATAACTCTTATCCAACGTCGGCGATGTACACTCCAACCACAAAGTTGTCTCCGGTCAATTTTAATGAAGGTGTGCGTACCCCGGTACTGCAATACGCCCACCCCGAATTGGGGGTCCAACCAGCGCGCATCCAGGCCGAGGACGAACGCGATTTTGCCAACTACGAACTCAAACCCAACCGGAACTTCGACGAAAACAAACACTACAACCCCAACAGTATCGAATACTACAAGAAAGACGTGCTGAACTACCCGTACGGATCCTACTACCTGAAGCCCAAGCCCGAGCAACCGTTCTGGTTGAAGATCACGGACAGCATCAAGGACAACGTGCAGAGTGGCTTCGAGCGTATGCAGCAGCTGACCAGACCCGTGTTCGAACCTCTGATGGAGGCCTCGCATAAAATCTCGTACAACTTGGGACTGACCAACACCTACCCGCACAACCACCAAGAGGCCCAGAAGAAGGTTGGCCTGCTGCCCGTTGGAGGAAGCGTTCTTCTGCCGGCGATCGGTCTGGTAGCTGGTGGAGCCGCTTTGGGACTCGGCGCAGCTGCGGTTGGACGTTTCCTGGAACCCGGCGAGATGCGCGCGCTCAGACAACAACCACACGAGGAGTACCTGATGTTCTTGAAGCAGCTCAACCATCAACCAGGCGAGGAGCAGAACCAGCTGCACAGGAGAATCGTGCGCAGTTTGCAGCAGCAAGACAGCAGTGATTTGCAAAGTTTGACCGAGGGACAATCTAACAGTGCTAGTGAAATACAGGAATTGGCTTCCTCGCATATGTGGACCGACACGGCATGCTCCAAACGGCTGTTCTGTGACGTTATGATGCGGCAGAGCGAAGATAACGTCGCGTTCATGGAAAAAAAGATGAACGTACTGTTGTCCATGTAAGTGTAACACATCATTAATTTTAAGAATTAGAAAAAGCGTTGCCCCGGGTGAGGATCGAACTCACGACCTTAAGATTATGAGACTTACGCGCTGCCTACTGCGCTACCGAGGCCTGTTGAAGTGCGAAAACAAATTAATATATCTAAATATGTATATATTTATAAAAACGTTTTTTATATATTATCAACTTATCGTGAACGTTTTATTTAGACTTTTTTCTAAGTTACATTGACATTGACACTGAAAAACGAAGGCATTAACGATGGCCAACCGACGTGCACGCACGCTGCGAGATGAAAGAGAAGAAGAAGAAAAAGAATCGTTTATTTGTCGTAAGTTGCCGCAAATGAGAAAATTTAGCTTTCACCTCGGTGCGTCGAACTGCTGTTGCTCTTCGTGGCCTAGTTTCAAGCGCTCTTCGGCTCGGCCACTTCAACTCACTTATCGCTCGCGTCGTAACACACTCGAAGCGAATTAGAATCGTCGCGATCCTGTTCGCGTCGCGCAGCATCTGCTAAGCGCCTTCTAACGTCTTCTGCGACGTGGAAGAGACCTCGGACAATGACCGGCGCCGGCGTGCACCTTCGAACTTCTTACTTTCTACGAGACCAACGCACGCGCCGTCAAAATGCGTTATTATTAAGCTCAGTCGGTTTACTGAGTCAGTAGTGCCAAGCGCCGAGCGCAACAAACTCTCGACGCGCGAGTCCATCTTGCACGCGTGCGGCAGGCGTGGTCGTGACTCTATCTTAATACTGATAGCAAAATTTACTTTCTTTGGAAATTCATTAAGATACATTTTACGGAATGCGGCGCACATTTTAGGTCACGGCGGACGATAACACGACTGATATTTTCTCGCGAATTTTAGAAAATTACACTTTACAGCCGTGATCACGTTGTGTGGTGGACACAATGGGCTGATTAATAAAAAAATAAGAAGCACGATCTGATACGTTGCGGAGACGTCGGAACACGCCTTTTGTTTCTGAGCAGACGCTGCGCCGTTTTGCCAACTCGATTAATCATGCGTTGTGCGCGCGGTTTTCTCGAATCTAATTATTTTGTCCGGCAATTAGATTCGAACGCATTTCGTTTCGAAAGCGCTTCCAACTTCTATCGGTCGGCGCAAAATCAAGAAGCGTATTGTGCGAATCTATCTTCTAACTCTGATCAGGATATTGTATGATTCTGCATTATTCCGGGCCATTATAATAAAACAACAAAACAACAACTGAATACTAAATGGCAAAGTAAACATTACAATAAGTTGTTTAAATTTCTTGCTCTAATTGAGCGAAATAGCGACAAGTTATAAATATCATAAATATCAATCGACGACGTTCGTTACTAACACTTAAATATTGAAAGTCGGAGCAATTGATGAATTAATATTTGATCTTTGAAGTTTGCCACATCACATTTATTGATTTATATGCAAACTGCAAAACTGGTGATTTTACATAATTATATTAATTTACGTAGGACTTCGGATTGATATAGATCTTGCGCGCAATTGTTACAAATTTACGAGTTACAATTGTAATTCGAGTTGCACTCGCGACCTAATTATGAAAGCCGCGCCGTGAATTATATTCGTAATTAATACGGCAAGATAATAAACAAAGACAATTAAATGCACACAACAATTAGTCACTTGTTAAACCGTTATCGAAGGTTTGCCGTTCGTTCGTTTTGCGGCCATGCAAAGTGTGATTCAATGTTTTACGCTCGTCTTCGTCGTGCTTTCTAATTTTTCTAATCATTGGCACGGTAATCGCAAGCTCTACGGAGTGCGACTGATTGGGCCAAATGTGTGTTATTAATTTAAACGCGCCGAAATTTTTACGTATTATCTTATATAAAAAAACTTGTTATAAATAGTTGTTATTTTTCGGGCGTATTTATAGCAAGTTTCTATGTTTAATTCGGACAAAGAGCGGTTCCACTCTATAAACTCAAATTTATTTTTAATATTAAGGTTAATAACGCTTCTAATTTGTTGTCTTATAAGTTAGAATAGTTTTCAGAATATTTAATGATA
>JAODGE020008351.1:0-33952 GCA_027574965.2 Ecitophya simulans
ATCTAGCAGAGGATCTAGGACTCCCTTTCACCGAATAAATAGGTTTTAGCACAAAAGATCTCTTAGGTCGCAGTGCTGCATGGGCGGACATCTGCCCACAACCTATAAAAAAAAAAATAGCGTCTACACGACGGCGATTGGATATCCGCTGCTTGGGTTGACAACTTCTAGCCGAATCGCGATTTTCTAATCGCGACAATGTTGCCGTGTACACCATTTTTGTAAATTTCCGACAAGCGTATGACGCGATAGAAAGAAATCGACTGTACCAAATACTAAAAGAATTCAAAATACCAACAAAACTGATACGACTGGTCAAAATTGGTCACCCCGTATTGGAAGCATTCGTGAAAATCAACAACAAATTAACGGAACCCTTTCAAATCTCACAAGGCTTAAAACAAGGTGACGGGCTTGTACTTACACTATTTAATTTAGTACTGGAACATGTCGTCAAGAAAATTTGTGTTGCCAGGCACAACCCATCATTTTATTGCACAACTCATAACGTGGCGTATGCCGACGACATTCGAATTATGAGCCGTAGACAAAAAGACGCTGAAGACACATATCTGCAGGTACACACAAAAAAAACAAAGGTAATGAAACAAACAAATGACAATATTGTGTAAAAAGTCACAAAAAACCAACTTAAACAAACGCAATATTTCAAATATCTGGGAGTGCAGATAGTAAAGGACGGGACAAAAGATTAAAAATTTAGAAAAAGACTACACATAGGTAACACACATAGGTAACAAAACATAATATGCATAAAAAAACATCTTTAGACTAAGCAACATAAAACGGAAAACAAAACTAAGGATTTACACTATGGTTCAAAAACCGATAATATGCCACGGATGCAAAATATGGACTGCCACGCAACTAAACGCACTGGACATACTTTAAAAAAATTTCAAAAAAATCATGGAAGGTGTACAGAAAAAAGGAGTCTGGAAAAGACGCTACAATAACGAGCTACATGACCTGGTAGAAGAGCCACGTCTCTCAATACATATGCACCTGCAAAAACTGAGATGGGCAGGGCATATTAACAAAATGTACCAAGTCAGAACATCCTATAGAATTTTAAAGACTAAGATACAAGGAAGAAAAAAAAAGGATTGCCAAAGGAAAAAATGGGAAGATTAAATCGTCCAAAACGCGAGAAAACTACTGAAGTCAAACAACTAACAGAAAGATGCAGGCAATTGAGACGCATGGAGACAAATGTTAAGAGAGGCCAAGGACCGTTAACGGGCTGTAGAGCCAAGGAAAAAAAATACCTGTTTAATATTATTAAAATTGTACTTGTTTTTTCAGTCAATGTTTTTATTTTTTATTTAAATACGTTATTAGTTGATATTATAACCGTGTGGTCTTTACAGTAAGTCCTGTTATGCATAACTAGCGTCATCTACTTTTTTAAAGATGCACAATAGATAATAGCGTTTTTTATTTCCTTGCCAATGCTTCCACCAAGTTGAGGTATACGGTGTCCGTTGATTTTTGTGGTTTTGGTGTAACAGTGTAACAATGTAACAGTGTAACAGTGTAACAATTTATTTTATTAACTAAGCAAAAATTTGTACATTATTATTTTTTGCACGTTTAAAATTAATATAAAATTGATTTGTAATTCAAAAAATTCCTAAGAACATGTAAACGCAACTTGTATGCATCAATTATTACTTATTTTTTCAAATTGTAGCAATAATAATGTAAAAATATAAATAATATAAATTATAAATAATATAAATAAATATAAATAAAAAAACAATAAAGATTTGCTAAACTGACTCGAGTTAATATGTGATGATTATTGGAATTTAAACGCGTCAAAATAGAAAAATGTATAATTGAGTTTAAAACTGTTCTATGGATTACATTATCCATAAATAAACTAGTAAATCACAACAACAAAAAATAAATTTAGTGGGTTATTTTAAGAACCTTGGTGTAAAGCTATGATGGACACCAATAGCACCTACTGGCAAAACATTAAATGACCTGTTTAAGTAAAATTAATAATAGATTAGATCGTATTCAGTTTCAAACAAATAAAGAAAATGGCTAAGCACAAAACTGAATTTTAAATATACAAAAAAATTCAAAATTATTTCAAATATTTTGTATTTTTATTTATTTGCAACTTTTATTAGCACCGCTCTTAACGTCATGGACTGAAATAAAGTATGATGTTTGTGGTTGAAGTTCTGTAACAATGCCGCAACCATTAACAAACACAACATTATAATTGTTTTCACGTTGTTCTTGCGTCTAACAAACTTTTCCAGTTACGTCAAACAACAGGTTAGTTTATTTTGTAAGTTTAATTTTTAAAATACAAGTGTATTTAATGGTTTGCTAAACAATTTACTATATTAACCCCAAAATTATAGCTAATTTTCATTGAAATTTTTGAGGCGCTATACTTTCATGGGCAAATCTACACTGGTTCATCCTGACAAATATAATTCTAACGTAATTTGTTTTTAATTATACGTTGTATCAGTTATGTGCGGTATTGTTACCATGTTTGCTTTAGATCCTTGTCCATTTTTTTTGTTTAATTTTATTAAATTTGTTTGGAGACTTGTTTTTATTCACGTTAATTTCCAAATTCTAAAAAAGTTTTTAAAATGTATATTTTTATAATTTATTTTTTTAAAAACATTATTATTAAAAAAAACAAGTTTTTTGTTTTTTATAATCATTTTTGCAAGAACATTGCAGATTTGTGTTTGCATTCGCATTCTTGTTTTAATTGTCATAATCTTTGTGATATAGTTAAGGACTTAACAGTAACAAATTGTCTAGAATATCAATACAAATACAACTTACATCCCGTTTTTTTTGCTTTCCAAGCTGTTAAGTTTGCGTTGTCCGGTATTCTTTGACGGGACCACTAGGAAAATTTTAAGAATATTTTTTCATATATTTTTTTACGTTTAGTTTGTTGTTATGACGCAAATATTTTGCAAATATTTTACATTTAAAAACAGCTATTTTTTGTTTTAACACTGGCGGATTATCCACAACAGCGACATTTTTGTCACTATTTCCAAAAAATTTTTTTTTTTAGAGATTTTGCTGATTTTTTTTTCAGTGTCTTAAACAAGGGCACAACCGTTGTGTTCTAAATTTTTGTCTTTGTTTGCATTTTTCAAATGTTTTTAGAATATTGAGATGTTTTGCATCTGGTGATTTGATAACAAGCATTTCACACGATCACTGAAAACATACTTACTAACTCAGTCCGACTTATGACGATAGGTAACTTCTGTTACGCCTTTGTTTTTTTACAGCCTACTGTCGGTTTTACGGGTCACTGACAAACTTAACATTTTGAGCTGTTGCAACATACTTTTACCTAAATTTTTAAACACTAATCAAAAATTTTAGAAAAAACTAAGTGGCCCAATGTACAAACACTTACCTAAAAAATTAAACATTTATATTTCCTGGGCTTTTTAAATATTGGTGGTTATATTTTGGCGCACCTTGTAAAACTTTTTTGGCAGGCTCGCAACACTGATGCACCTCCACGTACATACAATTACGCAGAATGCCCAAAACGCTACCAATCTTGTTAAAACTTGTACACGCACACAAATGTAGCACTTTTGGTCATTAAAGTCCTACTCTTGTGCTGCCTTTCTGTTGTATCAAATTCTCCTACCATGAGAACGCAGACAATTCATGCTGCCGATTTTTGGTGTCGCTCTAAAAAATGCAGCTTTTGTCTTAGAATTGAACTTTTTGTTGGTAATACATTTGTTTTTTTTTTTAAACAACATATATTTACTAAGTGTTGACTAAATTTCTTGCGGGGCTGAATATAACTGCCTTGCGCATCAACCGACTTGCATCATAAAAAATGTGACATACCTAGCGCCAAACTTTTCTATCCTACGTAAAAACTGTGTTTTTCTACGCAAAAATTCCTTCTACCATGCGACAAATTACCGGCGGAACTTTTTCTTTCCAAGCTTTTTTAATGGTTTTGTATTCATAATTTACGCAGCAGAAATTTGAGTTGTATCAGCACAGGCGTAATAAAAATAATATCAGCCACTGCCCACTTTGTACGACGAATAACATTGTTTGTTTTGTCACTTGTTCTACGGTCAAAAACAGTTTTCTGAGCATTGTTGACGCATTTACTGCCGGTAGTTTTCTCAGATAACATTGATACTGCAGTTTCTACAACTGGCATTTTTTACACCAATTGGAAGCAAGTCAGTTACAAAAAACTCCGCAACGTTGTAACCCTTTACATAGAGCAGTCTTACGGCGTCCGGCAGCTTTTTAGCAACTAACAGCTCCGCAACATTTTGATTGTCTATATAAAACAGTTTTACGGCGTCCAGCAGCTTTTTGTCAACAGACAACTGCGCAACCTTGCAACTCTACATGAAGCAGTTCTAGGACGTCTGGCGCCTTCTCGGCAATAGGCAGCCCTTTTTAGCAGATTTTTCTTAAACTAATTTGGCAGTTACCTGTTTTTTGTGTTTTTAATGTTTTTTCTGTTGTTTCCGAGCTCAAGCACCACTTCTTTTCACAACTCTTTTGAACCATACAGTTCTTTACCCGTATTCTACAATTCACCTGCAAGCAATTCCGTGCCAAACAACTTTTCTACGACGGCCAATTCTTTCTCTACAGGCAGTTTCTCTATAGACTACTTCTTCAATTACTTTTTAACGTTAATTGTTTCACATTTAAGAAATTGTTTGCAATACGCACTACCCAACACAAAATTTTTGGGCATTAATTTTTGTTGCAATATCATATTTTTTGTCCACCGAAGACAACTGTTGTCCCACAAATTTTACGCTGTTTGCAATTATACTTGAAAACTTGGTTGCGCAACGGGCAGTATTTTGTAAGGTGTTTATTTCCTAGTTTACTCTCTATTTGTAATAAGCTTCCTAACCGTAGGTAGCTTTTTTCCTGCAAAACTTTTTCCAAATCCAACTTTAACATTGCAGTTTCTACAACAGGTAGTTTTGCTAAACGGATCTTTTTAACATTAAACTATTGTACTGAATTTGGAATCTCAGCACTATGTCCTATAACATCGGAAATAATTCACAACGTTCTGCAAACAGACGGCCACAAATTATTCTTCTTCAATTATTTTGAAGTATTTTTTAGCAATAGGTAATTTTTCACTTAAGGGCTTCTCAATATGTGTGGTTTTTTTGGTGATGGGTTATTGGCCCATCGCCCAACCCTCCTCCTTTATCCGGGTTTGGGACCGGCAGCAATTCGTGATGATAATTTGATTGATCGTCACTCCTCACCGGTGGAGTATATAGAGTATTTAATTATATATTTTTATGTTAGAATATTTATAAGTCTATTGCTATCGTCTTGTTTTCTACGTCTTTATGCCGGTTACCGTAAATGCCCTAATTTGGCGATGTGGAAAGAAGCCTCAGACCTGTTGGAAGATGTCCTGATACTTACTTGTTAGAAACAAATGTTTCTACTGGGTGGGGTCCATTGCACGACAGTCCCAAGTCTCACAATCTGCTCATATTGTTTTTTTTATTCTAACGAAAAAAAAACAGAAAACATGAAATTGCAATTTTTTCGATAACCCATTCAAGGAAACAGAACAGACTGCATAAACACATTTTTAATTTACAACAATTCACCTCAGAAAAATTACTAGAATTTATTACAAAATTTAACATACAGTATAGTTCACTTATGCTAATTAAAGAAATTACTGATATTAACCAAATCAAACATTTAAAACAATTGAAAAATAATTTTGTATTCTAAAATGCTGGTACCTAGAACTGGGGCTGGTATTATGAAACTTGTGTAATATATTCTTTTAAAAGATAAAAGCGCGCTGTTTAAAAAATATATTGGAGGATATACAGAATGAAGTGAAAGCAACACAAAGCTACCCAATCCCAAGAAACTACAACACAAGTTAGCAAACGCTACTCCGCTGAGTTACATACATATCAAAAGCAACAACAGCCAAACCAAAACCCATAAAAACATTCATGATCTAGACATACGACAAGCCGGATTTATAAAAATTCTAGGAGATTGGAGACGCGAGTCATAAAGTAAAACATATCAAAAAGATATGTTTGTACAAGGGAGAAGGAGGGGAGAGCAAAAAAAATGAGATCATGTCATAACCTTTTTAATTTCTCAATATTTTAACATCAAATTTGATCACCTTCAAAGTGTGCGAGACAATTTTGCGCACTGACGCAGGTGGCAACCCACACGTATTGAAAGGCAAAAAAGTCATCTCCTCTACTAAAAACACAAAGGATGTAACTATAAAACCTGCAATGGCGGGCCCCAGCATATTGGACATAGTTTACTCCAACAATTGTAACTGCGACTTACAGTCGTTAATGATTTTGTGTACACGTAGAGTATATAAGCAGTATAAAATGAAATAATATTTAGTATATTTTAAGGATTATTTATGTTAGTCTGTTATAACTAGTGAGCTTGAGAACCTTCTTGGTAGTATTTCAACAGCTTGATCTATAGCAGTGGAGTGGTGCACTTTTTTATATTTCCTCCGCGCACAGCGCTCAGTGCTCTGGAATAATTCATCAAAATAAAAAGCGGAAACTGAACAACTTAATCACTTTATCAATTCATATAACTAATAGAAGAATAAGGCAAGAAAATGACGGGTAATTTATCTTAAAAGACACGTTTAATTTAATTTAACTGTTTTAAAACATTCGTAGATCTCTAAATAAATACCGTTTTCTGGACACACAAAGTCATAGACTTAACCAAGCTACAAGTATCAGCGGTGTTACATCTTGAGATTGTCGAAATCGGCACATCCTTGTTGTGGAGGCACCGTCAGTGTTCTGCTTGAATCCAAGCGGTATTAAAATCTAATATAACAACTTATTTAAATTGATAACAAGGAGATAAATTTGTATTAAAATATTACATTTATTAATACACATACTGTTAACAAACTAAAAGTTATTAATGATTCATCTAGATTTATATATATTCGATTTGCGGTATCATACGCTCCATCCATTACCTCCATCAAGAATGCCATACTATTGTCCACATTTATAAAAGTAGTAGAACCTCTCCCACCTGCACATCTGGCGGTAGAAGATGTAGATGCAACACCTACCAATACTTTGTTGCAAATTAATGGGCCCCCAGAATCTCCAGCACAAGCATTGTGTTCTTCCGAATAAACCGTAATATATAATCCATTTGTGCTTTCTTGGATAATTTTAAATTCTGCAACTCTCAAATTTTCAGATGCATCAGTAAACCTTCCATACATTCCCCAGCCAAGTCCATAGCAGATATTATTAAAATAATTTTCAATGTTAAAAGAATGTGGTTTAAGAATTTCGATTTGCCCATTTATAATCGGAAATGGTTTCTCTAGGATAATAACCATTAAATCTTTGCTTTTGCTTGTATCAAATACTGCTTTTGTTCCTTTGCGCATATTTAAACAGGTTTTACTGTATGGTTGAATTCTAGAAGAGCCCATGCAGCATTTAATAATGCGTACTTTATTTGCAATACAGTGGCGTGCAGAGAGAACATGCTTCTTATTAATATAAGTACCACCACAAAATGTTTGTTCATAATCATAATAAAATGCAAGATTTACCATAAAACTATATTTTCTAATATCTGTTATTGGTGCCTGAAAATATTTTCTAGAAATATCATCGTCTGTGAGATTATTCACTTTTAAATTTGAATTAATACTTATATTTCTTGGAAGGTCAATTATAACAATTTTTGTATGTAGAACGCGAATTGCAAATAAAAAAATGTATATTACAAACATATGCATTTTTGACAAAAATGCGACAGTGACAGATAGCAGCGGCGTCATGCACCAGTACTTTGGTCAAACTTTATTCAGGTTATATATTTAAATTTATTTGAAGAAATAAATGAGAAGTTGATTCTCATAAAGAAAATAAAAATGTTTCACTTCAAACACTTACGTTAAAATTGACTAAGTTCGGATTCTGCTGTTCTAAATTAAGTAGTGAAGAGTGAGGATCTAGAAGACTGCAAGCAATGCGTCATCTTTTTGCAGCATTTATACAATAGGACTAGAAGTCTATTAGAGCGCGTGCTCTTCTCGTGTTCGTTTTTTAATTCGGGTGCATTTGATCTATTTTTTGCCTTAGCCTACAACATTTTGTCTAGTTGTGGATAACAGCAACAAACGCTCTCTTGCGTCTAACATTTTCCGGTACACGAAAAACATGATGAATGAGACATAAACAATATTATATAAAGAAATATATATATAAAATTTCTCGATTTAGATTGCACAAAAATCCCACAACAAACGCCATGCCAGAATGCCATCAAATTTAGTTCGCGAGGTGAGTAGCCAGTAAACTATCCATGACTTGAAAAATCTCGTAAATCTGGAAACATCCTTCGCCCGCCTTATGTTCTCGCTTTGATACGTACAAATAAACCGGTCCAGTTTCCGCTATCAGTTTGTCTAACAATGACAGAGAAAAAACGTGATCTTGATTTCTTTGCTATTGAGCCACTCATTCCAACGCATGGTAGTAAATAGTGTCGCGTCCAGGCGCCCAGTACTTCTAGTAGGAGTATAATTCTTTTACGATTTGATTAATTATTCGGTTAATTATTTTGGCAATCATAGCACGTTTGACGGAGTATGTTCTCGCTATTAAAGACCTCAAAACTCACTTTTCTAAGATCCGGGCGGGTAGATAGCATGTTCTTGACCGTCTCGTCTTCCTCGGGGCAACCTTGGCAGATAATTTACCTACAAAATTCTAGATAAATCCCATACCGCAACATTAAGCTTACAACATTTGATGGCTACATATTTTAAGTCAAAAATGGTTTCTATGCATCTGGCAATTTCGTTTAGTACCGTAGCGGTTGAGCAACTAGCCAGGAAGCCTGGAAGCATGCAGTTGTTTTCCGCTGCTTTGTTTTCCGCTGGTGTTATTGGTAGAGTAGCATTTCTTGACAAAGTCCGTTTAGATGATAATATTTGGAATTTCCTTGTTTTTTGTGTCGTGCTTTTAATCATGACGGTTTACCAAGTAATTTTGCATTAGTTAGTCTGACGTTCCTAAAAAAGTTGAGGTCGGTGTTTTTTTCTAAAGCTGTTAGGCCCTAGTGAAATATCCTTGGCTAAGACTTTGCCGAGTCTGGCGGCTTTGTTGCTTGCAAAATTGATACAATATGTAGCCAGGCGTCGCGTTTGCTCTGTTTTATCAAGTTTTTGAGAACACGCTCGTGTTTGACAAGTAAGCAGTACGAGACAGCTAGTATTAGATGTGTACTGCTACTAGCTTTGGGAGTTTGTTTAGGGTTGCTGGTCGACAGTGTGATGTAGAATTTTTGCGGGTATGTATTGTATGGTAAATAGTCGTACCAGGCAGGGCATTTAATTTCTTCAAAAAAATACCAAACCAATCTTGCAAAAAATCGAGCGCGCAACCGTTGATACTTCCTATTTTTGTCTTAAAATTACCTCTGGCTAGATCAAAGTCCTGTTAAGTAGGGTAACAACAATGTCAACGTGTATGTGCTTAAAACGACCTAATGGTGGTGTTGAATTACCAGGTGTCTAAGAAACATGCTTTATGAATTTTATCTGCTAACATTGCAGATACATTTTGTTCACTGACTGCAGTCCTGACTAATAAAAGAACATACATACCGTTTTGTCATCAACTTTACTGAAGCCCTAACCCCAAAGTGCGGTAGGTTCTGTCGGAAAATTGGCGAGAAAATATCGCACATGAAAGAAATGGCAAAATCAAGCATCTTGATTATTTTAAATTGCATATTTATTAAACCATTGGCAATAAGTACTGCTAGCTTTTTATCATCTGTTTGTGCTATAGAGACGTTCGACCAATACATCTGAGCGACTTTTTCGATTGGAGGGCGAGCGTCGACTACAACATTGTTCTCACCTAAGCCATGTAAAAGACATGCAAAGTGACCAGGCCAAGAAATTGTCCGAGTTACTTGACAGTAGTGGATCAAAGAAATTACCAAAGAGCCTCAACCCTTGCTTGAATTGGTTTTATGTTGGCATGATTCACCAAATACTTTAGAAATTCAGTGGAAGTTTTACTAAAACTGCATTTCCCAACGTTAATAAGTACACCTAGACAAATCATAATTTTTTAATGTATCAAATATTTCTTGTCAGATTTTGGCGCGACCAAAATATTATAAATGTACGTATAACAAAAATCTAGATCACGGACTACTTTGTTTGTAAACCTCAGAAAAGTCTGTGCGGCGTGATTGCAGTCTTCTCTATAGTAGCTTCATTAACATGAATCAAGGAAAAAGCTTTAGCCAAGTTGATCCTACTAAAAATAACTTGGCGGTCAAGAATCGTCTTAATATTGATGCCGCGGTAATTGCCGCATGGACTTCAGTCATTGTAGGGTTTGAAAATCATGGTAAGTGCAAACAGTTTGTGCAACCGGCAAACTAGGAATGAAGTTCATGAAGTGAACCGTGTTATACTTAGAAGCGGCCATCTTCTTGCAACAACGTCCGGGAATTTTTTTATAGAAACCATGATAACTTAAAGTGCTGTTGAGGGTTTTAACGGTACACACCTCACCCTTAACTTGTTGTCTTGACTTGCTCAGTTTTGTGATACCGTGGACTATAGATTACTGACGTCCATGATTAGATTGAAATGGGCCAGAAAATCAACACTAAGAATTGATTTTGAGACACCTGCTATAACAAATTTCCAAGTGAAGTCTTGGCATAATTCCAAATTCAACACTGGGAGAATTGGGCTAAAGGTTGCAATCAGTGCTCTATTAGCCACAAAAAGCTTATAGTCGTCTTTGCGACGAGGCTGGTTTGGGTACCGTCTTAGCAAAACGCACAGGTCGGAACCGAACTGCCACTTGGTGTCTCAGGTGGTTATAAAGATGCGGTTTTATGAAGCCAAAGTCTGGTGGCCTTCCGCTATCAACGACCGCCCAAGAGTATGGCTGATGGCATTTTCTTGCATTTGAACAAAAGTTTATTCTGAATGCAATGCGATATTCTAGAGTAATTGCGCATGGAATCGGAGATTACCAAATTGGTTTGATGATCCTCGCAGATTGTGAAAGAAGTTCAGATAGCCAGCAATTTAAAACATGATAAACATGATAAAACATAGATATGAAAGCACGATAAACATTTTGCAATACAACATTTTGCGAACAGAAAAAAATGGGTCACAATTAAAATTGCCTACATGCCTTTAATATCAAATGTAGAATCCGTGCTTGCAAACGATTGATGCTCGCGGATAAATTAAAAATTAAAATAATAAACGGTCGTGTAAATTGTACGCGTCTTGTTTATAGCAATCCCAAAACTAAACTTTTTTTATTCGCTCACAGCTTTTTCACGCAATTGTTAAAATCAAAACCCATCCATATTCCTTCTCACACATCCGCGTACCTCGATACTCCATCCATAGCGGTCGTCTACTAGGCTTTCGTCCGCAATATTGCCTTCAATATTTCCCGACCATAAAGCTTGTCTTCACATTTTCTTTGTAGCTCCTAGTAAGATCCCAATGATGAACAATAGTTAAAAATTATGCATACTTATACATCATGTTCCCGAGTAATTCTAGCAGGTATACGCAGGCTCTCGGTTTATTCCACGATGTTTCGAAACTATACTTTTATTCTCGTATTGTGTTGATTCCATATTATTTCTTTCGTGCACACATGCAACAGCCATTTCTCGAGTTGCGCCATCAACTCTATAAATTTCTGTGACAGGCTGCTGATGTAGCTTGGCTTCCATTTTGCAATACACTCAACTCGTCGCTCGCTTTGGAATCCATTAAAAAACCTTCTATTGACGTTTGCGTAGCGTAGACGTATCCGAAGACGTATGTACGGGCAGTACATAAGACGTTGGTAAAATATAACCAAGCTCCGAAATTTAGGTACTTGCTAGTCGACCAAAAACTTTTAGTTAATTTAATTGGACACTCATTGTGAATAATAATTCAACACCATTTAATTATGCTGAAAAGTTTTAAGAACTAAAATTGTAAAATAATTGTTTATTTTAGCTTTTAAAGTTTTTCAGTATTACAGTGTATATAATATAACAATAAAAAACAGCAACAAAAAAATTGAATTTTTTAAATTAGTTTTAAAAATATCAAGATGGACCTACAATCGCTGCGCCGTAACATTTAAACTCAACAATTTAACTATTTATTTAAAATTCTTGTTGTAAAAAACATTGCTTTATAAATGTGTATCTTTTTTTAAAATTTATTTGATAAATGCGTGCAATGATCAATTATTAACCGCGACAATGAAATAAATAAGAACCATAAGTATACTGCAAATATATTTACCTACATAGAACAGTAAATAAAGTTTGTCAAATTGCGTTCATAGCTGGTGCATTAGGTGTTATTGGAAAAACAAAATACAAAATATCTGATGGAAAATCATATTAAAGTAAAATATTTATTGTTAACAGTTATAGTTTTAGACGTTTTAGTCGTTTTAGTGGACATTTCGGATCTCGGCAAAACTGATGAACATTTTTTGAATTGAACATTACATATGGTAAAAGCAGGTATTTCCATATTCAAGCAGATGTATGATTGAAATCTGAATTACGCGTCGTATTTGAGACTGTTGTGCAATAATTTGGACTACTTGACATTGTAATTAACAACGCGGGAACAGGCAATAAAAATAATTACGACTTATGCTTTCAACTAAACTTTGTATGTATGCTTTTATTATTTATGAACTTTATGAACTTTACGAGAATAAATAAATAAATAAATAAATAAATAAATAAATAAATACCTAATTTATTGCTGTTACAGCAATTGGCACTTGTTTTGGTAATTGTGACAAACGTTTAAAAAGAAATATTCAAATTCTCACAAGTACGTTTTTGTGTTTGTGTTTAGGATTCGTAAGAATACTGATAGAAATATATATCAGAAATTTGTTCAAAATTGTATGATAGTATAGACAAATCAACATTATACACATTTTTAATAAAAATCTATTTTCTATTAGTTTGCAGTACTGATTATTTGAGCAGAGATTTAATTGAAATAACGAACAATGGTCTAAATGGAGCGGCGTGGGTGCTGAATGAAAGATACTTTCCACTTCAAATCAATTGACAACAAGAAGTCACAGATTTCATGGTGCCAAAATAAAATTTAAAAAGCGGCAGAAATATTTCATAAATTTTGTTTAATCTATTTTAGTGTTTGAATTAGGCATTTAACAAAATTTATAAAATATTATAATATCATAATTTGATGATTATAAAATAGATATGGTAATACGAGAAACATATTACTCACAAAGTCTACGAAATTAGTAAATAAAAATTAGATTTAGCACATATGATAATTATTATGAACGTCTTTTTTTGTGCGAATATTACATTCTATAAAGATTTTATTTTCGTAAGGCTTGATATTCGTACCCCATATATTTCTTTCCTACAGGGCCAACAAGAAGACTTTGAAATTTTATAATTCTACAAAAAATATAATAAAATTTATAATTCTACATTCTTTCTACATTCTTTTTTAATTCTAATTTTATAATTCTACAAAAAAATATAATAAAATTTTCCGAACATTAGTTTTGCTAAAATTAGATGAAAATATTCATTTAAAAGTAGGCCTTTAACTGAAAAATAATCAATATGAAATTTACTAGTATAAATATACAGAAATACTCTCGATGGTCCGTTTAAAATTAAATATGCAGCTGCTAAATTTCGGTATCTGTCAAAGACATAATTCATAAGTAACGTTGCAAGAATATCACTATAATACTTGATAACCATTCAAAAAAAAAGTGTGCTAATGCGGCAACACAGTCGGCTATCGATATTCACAAACATAACTCAGCAAAAGGTAAAATTGTTCCAAACATATCAAATGCAACATTTTCTATGTTGTGACAATAAGAAATAATGCTTGAGGACCTAATCCTAAATACCAGTCGAATTAAGTACCAGTTAATAATTATCATGTAGTTAGTCATAAACTCAAAATATCGTTTTTGTCACATGATTAGTTCATGTTCTCAGAAAATAGATGCAAAACAATGAATCAATATTTATCGAATATTATCGGTACCAGAATAAACTCATATAATATACTCACATTTGTGCTCATTCCATTCCATTATTGTTTTTTTAAACTATACTTGTATATTCAATAAACCCACTACAAACTGATTGTGAGTAAACTTTTAAAATTTATAAATGATAGATCAACACATCCATTTACATTCATCTTGTTCACCCTTCTCCTATGTTTTAAAGTTTTCGAGCTTTGATTACAATATCGTATCGTAGAAGTAAACTAACAATAACTAACTCTTCACAAGTGCATCATTTGTATTTCATAGCAAACTTGCAGTTTACGCTTTTAAATTACGTTACCAGCAATAACTTATTAACAAATTTCATGCACAAGTTCATCAATTAAAGCACAGACGAAAACTTAATTGATTGACGAATTAATAAATCCAACAAAATAAGCTTTCACAATGATCTCAGAATCAAATGCATCTATCAAACCACTGTGAAAACCCGTTTTGCTTTCATTACTAGAGACTCATAAATCACAGTAGTACTGACACCCTCTTGCCAAAACGTATTGGTATTGATGGGAAATGTGTACACCTGAAACAATACAATTTTAAATTTCACAACTTATATCACACATCAACTAGTAAGCAACGTAGTTAGTTATTGAATGAGTCCATTCAAGTTTATGAATGAAACATTTATCGCAAACACATACTCAAAGGTTAAACTTGTTATTCCTAACAAAATACCGATGTAAAATAATCGAATTGGTAAAAGGCGTTAACGAAAGCGTCATACAGATTACAATTTTTTAGTCGCAAGCATGACTTGCCACGAAAACAGGGACAAAGTCGCGTGTATATCATTTGATGACGACTGCCCATCACATGACTGTAAAGATTTGTGTTTGATATTTGCTATAAATCAGCAAAGCGGATGAATACATATATGCAAATAAGGCTGGACAGTGGACAACGACTGACTCATGTCACAAACATTCGATTAAACATACTTCCTACTCTTTTGTATGTATTGAGAATGATTCAGTTCGCGTGATATATCTCGAGAACGCTCGTTATGTACGGTGGCATTAAACTAAAAAGGAATGCAGTATGTGAAGTTAGAAACATCGTGTGCGTTTTCAGGCATGCTTACAGCATACTCGTAGTGCATGCCGCATCTAATTTCATCAATATGATTAATTGTTTTTGTAAGCAAACGAAAACGTCCGCGAAAACATGTAACGCTCGTGTTACCAGCTTACTGAAATCGATACGCACGGAATGCGAGCAAATTGGCTCGCCTCGTATATTCTGCAACCAATTGACATAGAAGAAAAGTACAACGCGTTGTTTTTCTTGCATTTCTAAATGCGGAAAATCACAGAGTTGAGTATATGCAACCAAAAGAAAAAATATGTTGTAAAAGATTACCACACTACTTTCGTATTACTTGCAATTTAAAACAACCTTTGACCCGGGAATACAAAAATTTATCATTAATGAATAACACATGTGATAGTTACGTAGCTAATCCAACAATAAGCCAAAATAAGAAATAACCGAGCATACGTACGCTTTAGAAACTTTCTACCTTCCTTGATACTTATATCGCCATCTGTCCACCGCAAATGGAACGAAGATCTCCATATCCACACAACTTCCTTTTGTAATACAGATTTCTTTGAACGAAAAGGTCAATTGGTCCAAGTTATCCACCTGCTGTAAACTTCTGAATGAACCTAAAAGAAGGGCAATATTAGTAAAATGTTATAAAGTATACACAAAAAGCAAAACAATTCCACCAGAAATGTGTGCTTAAATTGTAGTCATATAAATGCTATATATGTAGTATATATATAGTAATATATATACTAATAGAAACGGATAGTACACGCTATATAAATTGAGTTATTAGATAGGCAAATCTGATTTTGGCTAGTCAATAGATGACTAAATTTTTGATAATGCATTCAGACCAATAAGCCCGACGCAACGCTATGCGAAATATACATTAATGCGCAGTTGTATATGTATGTTTATGGTGATATATAATAGCTAATTGTAAGCGAAGATAAATATTTGTCTATATGCGAGGCATTCTTAGGATTCTTCGAACCTTTATCGCTAGCGCCTATAGAAACGAGTTTTCGCCGCACTCCCAGAGTTGCACCACGCGTTTAAAACCAGTCGAATACAGAACATCATCCTGCGTTGTCCAACTGTTCGAATATCTTCATAGAGTATACAATCAACAAACGCATTGAGACAATGTTGTTAGAAATTACCTATTACATTAATTAATAATTGTTGCAATTTGGAAAGACCCAAACGCTTTATCATGTAGCAAGAATATTTCCTAACTTACGTAAGCAAAAATAAAACCCAAATACATGTAGTATATGTGCATTTGCATTTATATTAAGTTTTTGCTAACAGAGAGATAAGGCTGCAAAAAATTATGACTCATGGTTGGGAAATATAATAGAAGAAACTCGATAAAATTATAAAATTCTATACCTGATTGAGTACCGATCGGTTTGTTAGATCTTCATCACAATGGCAATGATCTACTATTCGAAGTCAATGACACAAATCATACTAGGAATGGATGCTGGCAATCGAATCCCAATACATAAAGATTGCTGATTTTTCAACCTAAAAATAAAATCGAACTTTTGCACGACGTTGGCATGCGGCCGTGCGAAGGAATGCGAAGCTCCGCAAGCTTGCTCAAGCGCTTCATGTCGAACAACGCGGATTGATTTCATTGAACCTCTCTAAGAAGTGAACCGCTTGGTGATCGCTGGTAATTTCATTTCGTTTAGTCTTCACATGACCCGTTTGGCTTAACTTTTTACGCACCATCGATAGTCCTTATTAAATCGCAATTCATTTTCGTTCGTTACGGCCGGGCAAGCGCGCTCGGCCATGTTGTCAGCAAAAATCATCTTATCGATGGCGATTAATCGCGCTGGCGCTGGGTATGCGTTTTGCGTGCAATGAGAACGCGAGCGTGCGATGAGAGTCCATCCGGGTGGTCTCGCCGCGTTCCTGGAATATTCCTAAAGCAAACTATCAATTTTAAATATTCACACGCTAGAATGTGCCGTGAAGACCACACAGCAATGCGCGACGACGAACTAGCAATAACCAAATGTACATCGCGTCGTGAGCAATTTTTCCATTAATTGTTGCGAACCGGAACGTATCATAGGCATTCTGCAAGAGCTCATCATCGCCACGCATCCCCACCATCGACGCAATAAAAAAAGGTAAATACTTTGAACACTGTAATACAACAAGGCAAATAAATTCGAACGAATGCTTGAATCCATACAAAATCATATGAATATTTATTGCGTATTTTGCATAATATTCAGTCATTCTTCTGTTGTGCACCGCCGCGGTCAAAGACGAAGCCGCGCATTGTCGTGAAATCATTATGAATGAGCCGAAGAAACGCAGGCCGGAATGGTCGGTATGCGATACCCGTTACTTATACGCTTGCACTTGCTCGATACAAAATAAATGCGCGCCGCGCCGTGGCAACCGCAATAGGAGGAGTAAGTATAAGAAGAGAAGGCCGACGAAGAAGAAAGGTCTAGAATGTCGGCATTCAGTCTGGTTCTCAACTCGCGAGCGTAGTGTGGATATTTTTTCGTAATGCTGCTGAGTTGGGCTGCGAATGGCAAAGGAAAAAGGAAGCGCTTAGTAAAAAAGTAAACCTGACGCCAAAGAATTTGATGTGTAAACGATATCGGAGCGTTGCGTAGCTACGCACAAGTATTCCGAATCGCTTGCCTCTTCGCGCTTTACATCTTCACGCAAGTTCCGTATCTGAGAAGCGAATGTTCCGTGTATTTAAAAAGCGCGTAGACGGTCCTAAAGATATTTGGCGATGAGGATGATGCGCCTGCGCGTCGACCGTGCGACTTTTTCTGCGGCGCTTGTCCCACGGTCACAGAGCTTTGACAGGCTTGTGTTTACTACCAATTGCCGAACTGACTTCGTCAACTTTTTCAAAGTTCGCATGGGTGGGAGGCTTTTAGACAAACGCGCAAAAGGAGTGTGGGTGAGAAGACGCTAATCATTTCGTCACTTACTCGGTGCGCTTCGGCGTCTTGCTAAGGAATTTGATGGTAATAAAATATAATAAATGTACTTAAACGCCATTAAGTTAATTAGTCTCAATATGTCACGAATAAATCATAATTAAATGCAATAAATCAAACTGACGCAACAATTTCCCAGTCTCCAAAAATACGGCAAAACCTTCTCCCGTACAAGCAAATTTAAATTTTGCTAATATGACATGAGTTTGGAAATTTCAGATGAGTTAGAAACCTTACTGGTGTTTCCCAAGATGTGCGAATCTCGTACTGTTAGTTTGTTTACAAAATCAATTTAACTATCCAATATAAACTTAATTGAACAATTATAAATTTCGGCGGCTCGTCAAAAGCACGTCAAGCGTCACAACCTTTTTTAATTGCGTGGATTACGAATTATCAGCGCGCACGGGCATAAAATTGCACGTAAAACATAAAATCATCACAAATGAAGTTCTTAAAACGCGCACGAAACTGCCGGCCGAAGAAAAATTAAGACCCGCTTCGGCAATAAGTCAAGACTAAATTAAAGCGACCGAGCGTCGCCGTCATGCGCGTACATATAGTTTGAGTCAATTAGTAATTAAGATTAAAGCAATTAGCAATTAAGCCACGCGTAACACAATTTAAACTAATTATACATAACGTGAAGCGTAAACTCTTCCTCCGTCTACAGTTTGTTCGGCTTGGTGTACGCTTGGATTTCAATGCGAAGGATGAGCAACGAAAGACCCGCCAGACGGTCATCCTACGCGTGTAGTCATCTAAGCAAGTTATAATAAAGTAATTTTCCAAAATGCTATTTACCATTCGGGTCCGATGCGTTGTATAGATGTTACACACTTTCCTAAGGATTATGATATAATTGTGCGTCGCACGCTGCTTCGGTTGAGATTGGCCACCGGCTTGCTGCTGACGCAGTGCACATCGCGGGTGTACACCAATCACGTAAAAATTCGCCGAACGGAGGCAGTGCGTCATTGCCGCCTTACAATTTGCACGTTCCGACTATGCGCGAATATCGCATCACCCACAAATCGCACGGCCATGCACGCTGCACGGCGCTGTGTGCGACTTTGAGTCGCCGCATAGCAACAATGGGAATTGTCCTGTCTGCTAGCACGTTGCACGAAGTCACAACAACTATCGAAAACAACCGACACAAGCTCAACGCGATTATCGCAAATTTCAAATTTTATGTTGGCGCCATATCGGGGCTACACATGCCGTTTCGTGTGAAACCCAGCAATTACTAAACACTTTTGTGTATTGCTATTTATTGTCCCACGTAAACAATCAAATTATCTATATAATAATTTACGTTTAATTGCAGCGATGTATATTATGCATTAATAGCCGAAGCATAGATTTTTAGACATTCGCTGCTGCCCCGGCCACGACGACCCGACGCGCCGTGCACATCGTTAACGGTGTCTGAGAATCATCAACGATCGCACGAGTCGCGTTCGATTCCGAGCACGTGTCATTTCTTCCGTCGTCCAGAATGACCATTACACGCACTCACACGCACGAAAGAACCGCCTTTCCGTTTTCCCCCCTTTCGACAGGTTCATGTCGGCGAGAATACTCATAAAAACACCTGTTGCATCGACACGATGCCATTTTAATCTAGTGTGTAGACCGCGAACTTTTATTGCCAATTAGGAGATCAATAAGAATTTATATGTTAATGACTTCCTGCTCTTGTTATTGTGCTTACTTTAATGCAATGGTAGTGAAAAAGTTTAGCAGTGAAGAATAGAGGATCAACACTTATCCTTAAGGAAACACTCAGTGGGAAGAGAATCAAATTATCAAAAATTGTTGTGTAACAGTGCGACGACGTAATGAAGGATGTGTGCACGCGTACCATGTGTGAGAGCCGGAATGTACATATCTTGCAGACATTATTATCCAATTTGTGATGTTACATTGTCTGAATATGACTTGGCTCTCGTGACATCCGTTTTTCATAACGTCATTTCCTATTTACGCTGTATATTTTGGTTCCGTAGCATTAAATACCACCACGATCATAGGGAGAAAACTTCGCATGTGTACAATAATTAATTTCGCTTTGATGGCACCATCTTTTAAATCCACACATTAATTTTCTAGAAAATTTATATTCCCAGAAGTATTATCAATAAGTTGTGATAGTTATTACATAAATGTAATTATATTTAAAAAATTTATGTGTGTCTGAATTATCTTAAATACTCTGGGTGAGAAACTGGCAAACTCAATTAATTTATAATGTACTTGAAAGTAAGATGCAGCAATTTCCATACATTTATTAAATATTTCCCGCGTACATTGCATATATTTCACCCGACTTCGTGTCGGACTGCCTAGACGGAAACGTCTGCTTTGCTTTTATAAATGTTTTCAAGAAAAATCAGTTAAAGTACAATAGAACACCAGTTTACTGGAATAAATTAGGTAAACCTAGGCCGGAAAATGCATAAATAGTTATAATTACAGTTCGTGCCAGACGATGTAATCTAGTTCCTATATCTGTTGCTATATACCGACCGCGTATCTGGATCTGAACGCCAAGAAATAGCTAGGAAACTTATCATATCCGGGTGAAGAGAAATGTCAATATGTTGTGATGATGAGTTGCTTCATTTACGAGGGTTAGTTGAAAAAGAAATACGACGTCTACATTGCTTTTGTGGCTGCGTCTGCGACGAGGTCATTTCGAGTTATTCGCCTTTTCACACGGGCGACGCACGGGCGGCGGCGCGACGCTGAGAATAGCAGCAGCGCGGCGCGTCGTTGCGTCACGCAGACGCTCATGCAATATCTGTTTTATTACTTCCTAACTGCCCGCCAAAGAATGCAAAACAAAGCTAATTCTATGTCGGCCGAGGCGTCGCGCCGCGTGGTGACGACGAACATTCGCGACGCCCATCCAGACGGCAGACCAATATTCCGACACAGAATCTTCGCACGCACGCGGTACCAACTCCTCTTCCTGCGCGACACATAAATCCTATTTACGAATCGCTGGCCGGAATTTCGCAATATGCATCTGGCAAATCAGTGTCTGGTGTTGAGACGTTATTGTTGGTTCTATCGATATTATGTATTACCAATCGTGCATCGGCCCGCCAATAAATTTTCAGCTGACCCAGTTTTTAACGAGCGCCCAGTTCTCAAGCGCAGTGCACAACAAACTCAACTCATGGCGAAGAGTGAAATAAAAAAACAATCTGTACTTCAGTTCCCATTGTGATAATTATTCTATGAGCTCATGAGCACGTTGTAGTCAGGGCTAGCATTTCACATTCACAAACACAAAAGTTGGCAAGCCGAAGCCTAACAAGGATAGCGTGTGACAATCCTTGCCATTGTGCAAGTTTAGCAGTTCACAGCAAAAATTCATCCGCATGGCACGCGACACCACTCAAAAAAGCCACGACCATTTACCCAGATCGTTCACGGCCAGCCGTTTGCGGATTACGCGATGGGGCGAAATTAATGTTTTAGATTATATAGAAGAAAAAAATTCAAAATTGTCTTCACATTGTCGTGCAAGCAAATATTAACACAAATTACCATTAATTCGGTGATTACTGTGTAAATAAATTACTGTTATTAAATTTCAAATAAATCAACCCCAGCTAAAAATATGTACAAAAATGATTTATAGTTGGATGAGCTTGCTCATCGTCCAATGTTTCTATACTTCTAGACAATCTACATAAAAGTTTAGTATTATTATAAATTTAATTAGAGAACTTTCTGTGCTAAAAAAAGCGTCGGATATCCTGCGCTGGAAGTCACCTCGTGCTCGTGCAGCCTTTTAACATAAGTTAATTGCGTTTTACGACTTCCTCCTTGTTAAATAAATTAATAACTTGCAAAGACTACGATTTCATAGCGGCGGCGACCAACTAAATTGCACGACAACCACGGACTTCAGTTTTAATTGAGCAGACGCGACAGGAATGTATCAAAAGCGCATGAATTCGATTCGAAATGCTGATTGTGAGACAATACAGAGATGTTATTAGTAGATGCTATATGCGACTGCTCGCAGTGGAATGCGGAATGCAATTGGTCAATGAACAAGGCGCAAAGGAAAATGCAAATCGGTAGCCAAATTTGTTTCGCTCGAATCTTCCATTGCTTGCTCCGCACAGGCCTCGGCGATAAGAATGCTATAATATACACAATCCACGAGAACGGCGACAACAGCCAAACAGCGCGGCAACCGACTCTATATGGGAAATTTAAAGTAATAAATATTGAATGTGTGTGATATCTTCCCACGGTTTGCTTTTTTCTTGACTCTCCTCCATCTCCTTTGCTTTGGTTGCTACGTTGTATCACGCTCGCGATCGGGTGTGTGTGCGAATGCATGCATCCAACGCGGCTAAGGTTCCCAGCGGTTTCGGGCTCGTTCAAGTCTACGTTCGTACGACTACAAATGCAAGGCAAAGTGCTGTCCAGAAAGCGAATGAAGCCAAGCGGCATTTGTAGGAAGGAGGCAAAACCCAAGAGAACGCCTCACCGACATAAAGACTCGTTGCGGCAGGCTCCCGAGAAACTTCTCGGAATTAGGGTAAGTCCATGCATGCGTGTACGAACATAAAAATGACGAAAACGAGATTTTTTTAATAGTTGACACCTTGGACGATGTTGGCTTGTGAAGCTAACTAACCTCGAATCTGCTTTGGTGATAATTTTTTCTTCTTTCTGGCTTCCAATAAACGGTAAGCATTATTACCTACAAAAAACAGTCTTCATTATCTTATTCAATCATAACAGTTCTCCTATGCACACCGACCAACAGAACGACAAAATAGACGGAACAAATGACCAGTTCCACGAACCTGCAATCTGAGACAACAAGACTGAACGGCAATGACAATAGGAACGAGCGAGTCTCGTGTTCTCTCCATTTCTTTTGAAAACGATAAATTTGCAAATTTGTTTACATATTTCACACGTGATGTGTAGTCGTCTGTCCGGTGCGACTGGGTGCGTTTGGACAAGAAGCGTGGTTGCACAGCGTGGTCTGGTATGGTCGGCATTGTGTGAGTGTGTCATGAGCACATGTTCATGGATTTATGAATGAACCTCGGCACTCACACTACATTGCGCGCGCGCACACAACGTCTCGATGCGCGCATATGGGCGCCTACATACGCCGGCCGACTAAGGGTCGTTCAACTTCGATACTCGTGCCAGCCGTTCTGGTGTACGTGCTCTCGCATTGCAGTACCTTTTGGTAAGGTCGGCGTAATGAACTAGTAAGTAGTAAACGCGAACAGACCGAGTGCAATGAAACTCCCATTCCGATGACGAAGTTAATACATATTTAATGAATACAAATTTAATGAAAACACAATGTCTGCTTTCGTCGGAAAGGCGATGTATGTTTTGTAGTAAGATATTCTACCCAATCGTTTTTAATTCAGCCACAGCTATCTTATGGGTTTATCTGGCTATCGTGTGGCTGCGTTTCGAACCAATTCAGTATCATTAATTTAGTCGATCATTCGCCGAAAAGGAGATTTTTAAATTGACATTTAATAATTTTAGAAAGTAGAAAACGGTATGATAAATTAATCAAATGTCGTTTTAACTGCAATTACGGGTGCATTAGGCCACACGACGATTTTCTGTTCAATTAGCAGACCGAAACGCCATAGGTTGAGTCTAAATCCGAGAAAATCTGTAAAACGGGCTTGATTAAACGACATCAAATGCTGAGCCGGCAGAGATATTGCTAATGGAAGCCGTTAATTGCACGGAACTCCACGAATGGTCGAAATCTATTTCAAAATATCCTGTTGCTACATGGATTTAGTAAATTGAAATATATCCAATTTCAACTTACGTATATATCTTATTTAAATTAATCGTATTAGATCTCTATTTATACCTGAATAAGTAGTCAGTAGTATATAGTCTTTTGAGAAATATTTTTGTTCACAAACACGAGAAATGTGTTTGTATTCGACAGACATCAAAATAAGATCAAATAGTGCTTTATGAGAACAGGAAATTGCATTCCAACTCACACATGAGTGATTACAACTTAAACAAAATGCAAAACCACTAATTTCAGATTCACATTCAAAAATCACACTGTATAGTAATACAAAAAATTATGAATATACTGTCAAATAATAATTGTCGTAGATGCCGTTTTGTATGTTTGACTTACATAAGTCAAACATACAAAACGGCATCTACGTCCCACGCTAAAACATGTCTAGAGGTCCCAATCATGCGTCGGTATCACTTCGGTACTAAGAAAGCAAAAACCTTAGATTTCTTGAATGATGACACTCCCAATGATGTAAATACTCATACGACTTTACACTAAAGCGCAGACAATGTATTGTGGCAATTGCTGACGATGAGTATGCTCCGGAATTCCGCCAGCGCACTATAGGAAAATGCGGAGGATGAGTCTGACTACGTTGCGGAGCTGTTAGAGAGTATTCAAAAGAGCTAGAGAGACTGTGCCGACCCCAAAGGCCGCATGAATCACACGAAGGCGGTCCATGTACGCACTAATACCGTCGCTGTAATGATGTAATTCCGATGACCATATACATAATGTTTATTCTTATACGAGTTTTTACCAATGCGTACATTTATAAAGCAGGTTTGCATAGATATTATAACATTAATGCCGCAGATGATTTATACACGCTAAAAAAACTTATTGGCAAATCCAGTTGCTCCAATTCAAAACTCATCTAAGACAGTGGGTATGATATGACACCGGACCTTATTGTTATCAACTTTCATAGTATCTGACAATTAAGTGCAATAGTGCTAAGTAAATTCTACTTCATATCCAATTACGATTCTCATGAATCAGATAGGAATGATTTATTAGATTAAGGCAAGTTTTATCCCAAGCTTAAGCAATTGTTTCTTCTAGCAACAAATTGATAATTGCATAAAAATAAATTTATGAATAAATAAAAATTATAACTCACCAATTACTATGCGGGAAAATCATTGTACGTGTTGGTTTCTATTTGAGTTTTACTGGTGTTGTTTTCCACAAGCACTGCTCGTCTGCAATTTGTCTTCTGTGGAAGATAACTAGCATCTGATGGACATGGCACCAACACAACTGTTGTGTTAGTTTCGGTAATTCGTTTATCTACAGGCGCGCTCTCACCCTGCCCTACAGTGTAGATGTATAACAAATGCAGAAACGTTTGATAATGATAATGTTAACAAGAAGACTTTTGTACGATAAGAACGAATATAAACCGGTGGCTTACTCATTGTCAGATGTTTAGAATGAACTGCGTGCTACGTCCGTTAGCTGTCTTGCTCTTCTATTCAGACGCAATCGTGAATGACATTATGGTGCGAATCGCCAACGTAAGCAGTTGCGTGCGTTCAAATCGTACACCCCCGGTTTCCTTAACGTCTCCAGTATGTACGTCAACAGGCGCTGAAATTCCAGCATGCGTGTCATTACGTCAAACGCGTTGGTTGTTTTTATTATTATTTTTTGGTCACCGACACATCCGCACGGCGGTGTCTATATATGCCATGCCGTGGCGACAGGAAGCACCTACACACGAAGCCTACGACCGCATGATCGGTCTAGCCTTTCATTTATTCAATTCGGTTGCGAACGATGCGATGACTACAAATAGACATGAAACCAAGAGAGAAAAATGGCGTCTGCTGCCTAGGCGTACATTGTAGGCTCGTCATGGTGAAATGGGTCATTAACACTATATGAAATATATGAAATAGGAAAACACCTGCTTTTATACACCCATATATATATGGAAATATTACCGAAATACGCTATATATTTTCATTTAGTCTGGTTCATAATTGATAACAATGATTTATAAACTTGAAAATTTCATAAGTATATAAAACTTTGTGATATCGGTTTGTTCATTTGATGCCTGCTACAGCGAGAGAACATTAAATCAGAATACGCAGAAACGTCCAACGTTTCCCTTACAAACCTTCAAATTATTTACATTACTGAGATAATTGGCAAACGACAAATATTCTTATAACGCGCACATATGAGATCAAAGTATAACTAACAAATCTAGCTATTTCTATTGAAATTGCTTAGCGGAATTTATTAGCTTATTATGATGAGTAATAAATATCACTTCACATAAATACATAGGGCAAAGAAAGACGAGAACGACGTGCATAAAATGCTCTCGCGTTTAAGATAATTGTAAATTGCTTTTGAAGGAATTTCTCCTAGATCATAGAAGCGTCGTGCACTCGAGAAATTACTGGGAAGGAATTTCCTCTATCACAGCTGTCTATCGATTTGTGCGGTCAGACCGCATTTGTTTACTTTATGGAATCCATGCAGTTTTGTCGACTTTTGCTAGTGCTTAAATTTTGTACAATAAATTATTTTGTCATAAATTGCGTAATTTGGAAATTTCCATACAGTTTAAATCATTATCGGAAAGTTCTAATAGATTCTGCCTACATGTATTAGATTAGAGATTGCGACTTGGGCTTCTGCCCCTTCGGCCAGACATTACTGGCTCGGTCGAGACTGTGTAATTATAACTATCGAGTTATTACTTCATTAAAATATTCACAATAATATCTCGCTCAATGGTGGTACGTTTGAATGTCTAATGCCGTGGTATATGTGCATTGCATAAGAATTTTAATGGCGGCCGGTGGCGTTGAACTGACAGGAATTCCATTGCACGGTCATCCTCTCCTGCGCACAAACCATTTGTGTGAGAGCGTGTTTCGGTCAACTATAAAGTATTAAGTAACCTTTGCAGACCTTTTTCAAGATTTATAGCAAAAAATCAATGTTTCCTTTAACAGGAACTGTTGTTATGTCATTGTTGATTACCAACATCTAATAGATTCAGATACGCGCTTATCTAATCTCGAGATATTGAGGCGGAGCGATAGATGTTCGAGATAAGAAAAAGAAAAATAATATGACACCAAACCACAAACATTATAAAATTTGAACCAGCACTATATCAACTCTAATAATCATAAAAGAAAGCTTAGCGATGTTTTAATTTCCGGGATTACACACCCTTTGGAAACATTCTAGAATGTCAGCAGTTTTGACGAGATGTTGCTTCCAATTATAAAATTTCACTCGCCCAAACATAAAAGATTAGAAAGACTAAAAAAATAAATATAAATAAAAAATAACATGTCCCAGTATACGCACGCACGCATCCAAATTAACAAAGCAACTCCTAGCTCGAGCCCCACCATTGACGTCTCCCACATCCAATAGAACAGTTCTGTGAATACGTTTATCCTCTAGGTCCGCCATCCTAATCTATTCAAGCATGCGCCACTCGTGTACGAAACCCCTATGATTTTACTTACTCATTGCTACTAAATTCGTCCAAATATTATTAGAAGCGATTAAAAATTATAAAAGATAGGGCGTAACTAGACTAGACATAGTATCACAATGATGGCGCAGCGACCTCCATAGAAACGTATCACAATGTTAAAGTACTTAAAACAGGAATAACTAATACAAAAACAAACTAAATTCTGTAGATACTTTAACCTATACTATAACTTAATACATGTTTCATATTTTTAAATGTTTTGGCTTGTTACCGTCACAATATGACGCTGTGTGGTGAAATTGTAATGACGCAAGTCGTTATCAATGACGGCAGTATTGAAGAAAATACATGCAAACTTTGAGTAATGCAAAAATGTAATACTAGTATGCAGTTGTTTTCAAAGATGAAATAACATCATGAAATTTTAGCGTAATAGAGTATTGAAAATGTTGAAATATTTTAAAAAGCGACAGAGAACTTACATGTAGAGTGAGCCCTGTTTCAGCACATAATTATGAAATTGTATAAAGGTAAACACTGCACTGGAACGATGCACTAATTTTTCACAATGGTGCACGTTCTGCAAGTCATAGGAAACGCGCACTTTGGTAACGCAAAATCGCCAATCAGACAACCTCGAACGCGCGCGCGACACATTGACGGATGGTCATACAACTGCTCGCGATCGTTTTTGAGCTCATTGCAAACCTGTTACCACTGTCATATCTGGAATTTCAGATACGACGATGCGAACAGTACAAAACCCCCTCGCAAGTGCCGCAAAGTGAATGTTGCAGAGTGAGAGAAGTGATCGTATCGTCGATGCGCATGGTTTTGATAAACGAAACAACACGCGGCGATAGGCGCGCAACGCTGCGACTTCTCCCTCCACACTTCGAAATCGCAAATATATTGTTTCTATGAGATACTCTAAAATGTCCATAAACTTTCATTTGTACCACAAGTACAAAATGTGATGTGTACACCCATCAAAAGTGTTGAATAATAATAATGTTTTATGCTACTATAAAATTTAAAAACCGAATATCTGAATATCCACGAGTGGCTGGGTTCATTCGTATGTCGTAAAGTCCAATATAAAGACAAAATGGCCGCTCAGTAAATTCAGACACATATTTAAAGTTTAGCGATGACAGTGGAGACCAAAAAGTGCCAGTAATAAATTTTTAACGCGAAGTACAACATAAAAAAACAATAAATGATATTCTAGTTTTAAATACAATAACACATTTCTCGTAGGTACGTTTTAAACTAGTTTCGCGAAGCAATGGCACCATGGAAAATTGTACGTAGTTTCAAATAACATGAAATTATAACACGCACCTGGGATGACAATTAACAAACGCCACTGATGTCTTTTACAGTGCACGACGGCACAAATATTGAAAAAAACAATCAAAACTTTGATATGTTTTTAAAATTACTTCTAAGTCAACTAAACACAAATAAAACCGCCATAATCGCTTCATATTCCGCTATACGTACCGGGCGTTGTCGGTCGGTGTAATATCATATCAGAACGCAAATGTAAAGCAACATGCATCAGAATGAATAATGGAAATAAAATGGAATTTGACCCGGCAAAGTTGGCCGCCTGCGCTGTCGTTATCGTCTTCGCTTGGAAACTTTCAGGTATTTGCACGATATGAGAAAAAGGCAACTCGTACAGAATATAAAGAATATATTCCCATAAAAATGTGTGCGTGTTACTTATAAAATATTTGTGTAAATATAAAAAAATACAAAGATAATGTGAACCTAAATGATTTTTTTAATGATCATATGTAATGTGGATCCACATGAAGGGTGTGAAAACTTGTGACGTTCTCTCGGCCAATTTAGTGCGTTTGGCGATGTGTCAATTTCAGCATGGAGAAAGCTTAAGTCTGTGTATTGCGCACGTCTGTGCTCTATACCTTAACCTATAACGAAATTCCTGTCTAACTAACATCCTTAGGGAAACATCAGTGGCACACAGAACCATCAATCTTAACATTGAAAGCATTCGCTGTTGAAGTAAAATTAGTTTTACCGACGCGACGATCACAAAACAACCTAATGCCGATCGACGGAATCCACTGTCTGAGTATCTCTGGGTCACATTGTCTATTTTCGGAACGTCGGAGACGCCAATTTAAAACAGACAACCGGCTATGCTCTAATCGCCTTTAGTCTAAATTCCTCGTCTAGGTAACACACCAGTCACAATTCCGTCGCCTTGCATTTAAATATCTATCTGGTGCAAAATCGCGTTTACGTGGAAACAGCAAGCGTGTTGATATATTCACGTCAAATCTCGAATTCAGAATATAGCAAAAATATACGTCTCAATGCTTATATTTCCACCGGAAGTATCATCAGCACGTTGGCAAGTCACGTCACCACTTCCATTGGCATGTTCGCAGTATTCAATTACGGCACGTAAAATAAAAACGACTATCATTAAATCAAGAACCTAACCGCCCTTAACGTGTTTAATTAACGTTTAATTTCAACAAATGCTCCGCTATATCAAGTAAGTGGTAGAAAGAGAGATAATTAATTTTGGGATCAGCACGCACCACACAAAAAGGTGACAACAAAGCATCGTTATTTCTCTTACAAATCTTCAAATAAGCACGGACCACAGCAGATTAGACGATAAAAACAAGTAAAGTAAAATATTAGAAACGAGCCCAAAATTGAAAATAATTCGAGGAAACGTTTAAAAATGTATGAAACTTTGTCTTTTCCTGGAAAGGTTGGTGCGAGTCGAGTTATAGAGCCTCGAAACGCTAGAACGCAATTATGTTTAAAGTTTTTTGAACATAGTTGAAATAGGACCATATGTGAGAGAAACAAGTTTCCACAGTTCAGGTAGTGTGCTAAGTTATTAATATTAAAAACGACAAATCAGGTTTTAATGATCAAATTTTCAAAACTTAAATTAGGCAGGTATATTCAATAGAACTAGATTTTGAGTACCACAGAAACAAACAATTGACTGAATTAACCAAACTAATTGAAGCATAAGGTAGGCACCGGAAACTAATTCAGAATGCACAATATAAACGAGATCATTATTTTAAAAAAATACCGGATTTAAATAAGCTGGATTTGCGTGACAACCACGTATCACAACTCTAACTAAGAGTTCTTAAATATTTTATATAAGAGATTTCAAGAATTCCCGGACAGTAAAGTTAAGATTCTTGATGATGTGACTTCTCGCAATGCAGACACGATGGTTGAATGGACTGAAACGCTAGACCCTGGATATCAGACGCGGTGAGCTCAAGACTGTGTACGGATGGTTGCTCAAGCGCTCACGCCGACACGGTAACGACCCCACAAAGAGCACGACAGTGCTTGGCTAAGAATTAGGTCCCCGTCACCACAAAAGACCCACGAGGGGCGCGGACGAACAGAGAAAAGATGGATAATTCGCTATTCAAAAAAGTAGATAATTTGAGGCGTCACAATATGATCACCATCTCAATGTTACTTTGAGTAGCAATATGAGTACACAGAAATTAGCAAGTATCGTAGATAATAGCAATATGATAAAAGTAAATAACAGCGAAATACTACAAATATATTAATACCAGGTAATTTTTCATGTTGCACCTAAAATGTTGAAGTATTCCCACAACTTACACGTAAATGTTCTCTGAATAATAATGTTTTAATAGAAACGACGTAGATTCCGAAGATGCTTAATATTAATTAATGCTTAATAAAATTAATATATTTACATATTACAGAAACTAACAACCTTCGATTTATTGATTGATGCATCTTATGCGGAATATGAATGAGTACTTCAATCTTATACAAAAAATATTTTTATGTCATTCGATTCTGTTGCCATAGAATGCTTTTACAGAACCATGGGACTATTGAATGCAAGGCAAGGCAGACTAGGTAATTAATATCACTTATTATTACATATTTTACTATTTTTAACTTTTCTATTGAATTTCTGCGTATTATTATTTGCCGGCGCCAGTTTAGTTACGCCATGCTACATCGCTGCTCTATATAATTGTAATTGAAATAATCATTACCTTAAGCGCGTGACAATTGTCTTTGAAAATTTTTATATTTTAATACGACAAAATTTATGTGGAATTATCATTGCCTTCGAAACGTGTGTGCAGTGCTTAGCAAAGCGAATCATTGCTTCTTCAGTTGACTCTTGGCCTTTTTTCTCGCCACTTATTTATATGGAAGTTAAGGCGAGTGTGGCATTACGAAATAAATTACAATACATTACGGCCGCTCAAAATTATATGTTTTGGGTTATTTAATTTAACTTAGAATTAGACTTTCAATTCCTCTTAAAAACGCAATTTGAAATCGTCGATTTTGTTAGACATTGACCACTGCCAAAAATGAAACAGAACAAAACAACAACTAGTATAACTAAATAGATTAACTCACATTATCTAGAAGAACATTTGCTCAAGCTCGATGATGACGGTAAATCAATCAACTTCCAATTCAGAACAAACGCCGTTGTCCGATTCTGGAAAGAGCCTTTATCGCCGTAGAAACCACTGAGTCACTTAATATATAAATGTCACTTGTCGTATCTAGAGTTCGGTAATCCACTATCGAGCAAGATATCAATTGTTGAGAAACGTTTTTCGTTTGCCGATGGCGTGCTGCAAGTTGCGACTACAAATTAATATTCTGGTTGTAAGAATAGGTTCGAACGTCTGCGCGCAGCGGAGCGAACGTGCTCGCCTTGCGCGCTACGGTGCTGCCAAACCAGACGCAAGTAAGCGACTGCGTTCTGACGATCTGATCCAACATGAAAGTAGGTGCGCACGAATCCTCTGTCAGTTGGTTCTTTGGTAGGGACTAGTACGTCTGCGCCGAAGAAGTGCGCACCTCGCTCGCGCACCCTTCTTTTATGCGTATATAAACATTTTATTTGAAAACATCAACACAGATTTACCATAAATAATAATGAGGCATTAATTTTATATTTAAGTTAAATATGAGACAATTTAGGTATTTATATCATCAGGATAGAAATATATTTCTCATTATCCATTGAAAATAAAAATTACAATTATAATAAAAACGTGCAAAAGAACTATACAATTGTACGATAGCTTCAAAGAGTCCTTTAAATCTATTGTAAAACTTTCTGCTTTTCAAATATTTACTGTTAATTTAGTTGAAATCCAAATTAATATGCAACGCAAAAAATTGTTATTTTAAAAGTACTGTATATTTATGATGTTCTTGCAAACGACAACCTAATAAATTGACGTTACCACGAATTACGTAGTTCTAGATCAATCCGCATAATTCGACATCTACAAAATCCGTAAAAATAAAAAAGTGGGTTTGCATAAAGTATATATCGAGTAAAACTGAAATTCTGAAAACTATAATTTTAAAAGATGCTTTGTTAAATAGAACTGAAACCAAAGCAGAAAAAGTACCATGGTAAGGTAATTAAATATTGCTTCATCTGTAGCCGCGTCCACAGCATTGTTATCTGCCAAACGACAAAATTTAGAGATTGAATTTGCAATAAATCGCTGGATAAATTGTAATAAACGGTACTTTAACAATAGCGCTAAGAATTGAACAATTAATTTATTTAGCACATGTGAAATAGAGAAATTGTCTACATAAGAGAAATCTAGTTACCCTTGATAACTTTTTCATTAATCTGCCTATAGTATTACCATAACTTCCATGGTTACCGCCAAAACGCAATCATAGTAGAAAAAAGAGATTTAAGAGAACAGAGATGGAAGGTTAGAGAACGAATCGTCAAAACAACCGAGGTGTAGACTGGCACATCAATATAAATATAATCAGCGTATCAATTACTTGGTACATTGTACATTCTGAAAATTGGATACATTTTCAACTGCTATTTTCTCCGTGTGAAATGACACTATAAAGATATATAAGAATATAATTTCAATTACACGTTATGAAAAAATAAACATTAATATGTAGTAATACATCAAAAGAATAAAAGTACTTGCTAAAATACATATATTTAGAACCCGCCACTCAAAAAAGTTAGGCACCCTAGCCTTAAGATAGTAAAGTCTAATTAACCTATAATTTTAAACCGAATCCGCTCAACAATGTTTCATAATTAGACCTTCTCTTAGGTGAAATATTTCATTGAATGATTTCTGCATGGCCAATTGGTCAATTCAATTAGCGATTTATATTTCTATGGCCGATATTTTCATTGTAAATCCAGCACTACATATTTAACAGACTCGATTATCTTTTATGACTTTATTGTTTCATGCATCTATTTTTTTGAATAGGTTTATACACCTCTATTGTTAATCATATATATATATATATATATATATATATATATATA
>JAODGE020008379.1:0-10578 GCA_027574965.2 Ecitophya simulans
AACATTTTGTGTCAGATCAGCTTGATTCCAATAACATCATTTAATATTTAAAATTTTGTATTTTAAATGTTGTAACGCCTAACGTAATTAATATTTTTGTAAAAATACAATGGAAGAGTCAAAGTTAGAACACCCGGTCCTGATAACTGCTGCTATCCTGCACCGACGATGCCGCTGGTCGTGCGCCAGGCAGCGAGTGGTGAGTGCGCATATGCGAAGCGCGTCGTGGCGGTGCAAGAAATTCGAACATACTTTGGTGATGGTTGGCCAACATGTTGCTGAGGCTGCACGGCATCGGGTCCGTCCAGAAGAAGTCGTGATTCAGAGCCGTGTCGGAATCTGCGCGCTTGCTCGGATCGAGCACAAGCAAGCGATCCAACAGATCGCAGGCGTACGGATCTTTCATATATGGACGCAGGCGTTCTTTCACCTTACGTTTTTGCATTTGCGGCAATTCCATAGTCTTATACAAGTCGAGATTCTCAACGCCGGGCCAAACGGACGGCGTAATTGATCCGCAAAGTTGCGATATGAATATCAATTGCTGCTGCTCGCTATTGCCCTGCATTATAGGTGAGCGCGTCCACATTTCCGCCATTATACATCCGGCGCCCCACAAATCAACCGGCGGGCCGTAATTTCTCTCTCCCAACAGTAACTCCGGAGGACGGTACCAAAGTGTGACCACGCGGTTTGTGAATCTGTTCGGTTCGCCATTCTTGTTAGCGCTGAACGCACGGGCCAATCCGAAATCGGCCAATTTCAGGGTACCGTTTTTCGTTATTAACACGTTCGCGGCTTTCATGTCTCGGTGCAATATTTTGTTGCTGTGTATATAATATAAACCATTCAGAAGTTGTTGCATCACCTTCTTAATTTCACCTAAACTAAATTTAACGTTGACGTTGGATAATAATCCAGCAAGATCGTGTTCGCAGAAATCGAATACTAGGTAGAATGTTGATCGATATTTGTTGAATTGCGTAGCTTTGGTGCGACATATTTCTATCAGGTTGACCACGTTCTCATGCTTTAGAAGTTGCAGTATTCGTATTTCTCTGAGTGCTGTGATGGGAAACTGAGAAATTATAAATTAATCATTAGCATCTTTAGTATCAATAGTAGTTTAGTATCATTAGTATCAATATTAATATTGGGCAAACGTATAAGTATTCATATTAAAATATTTGTGCAATGAATTATATGACAAACTAAACATTAGAGGATTTAATTATCCGTGGTCAGGAAGAGACGACAAAAATTTTAGAAATATATGCCCAACTTTTCTATGTGATCTACATTTAAGGAATAATATTGGAGCTTAACAGAGAAAAGTCCCTCACTACCTATACTCAAGTGATAAGACAATTTTAATATTAGAAGGCTCTGCATATATGCTCCTGTATGACATTTCTTATACTATATCAATTAGACTATCTAGAATTGTGCAATGTCAAGTTGACAAATTCTATGTGATAACAGTTGATGTTTATTTTGCAACTTTCACAAGAGAATATTTCTGATACAGTAACTTCTCTATCATACTTCTAGAAACTGCTCCACTGACTGTTACAATTTAGAATGAAAAAATATCAACTCAGATGTTACACCTGAAATCACCCCTATGTATATAATGATTCTGAATATTAAATATAGTTCATATTGTATTTGGATAAAACATACCCCTTCCTTTTCATTCTCCATTAAAACCTTCTTCATAGCCACATATTTATTTGGATTACTTTTATCTCGAGCTTTAAACACCTCTCTGCAAAGAACAATTGGAACAACATCAAAGGAATTGGAGAGCAGCCAAATAAATACTACATTTTCACATATAAACAATTTTTATTAATAAAAATTTGCTTTCAATAGCAAAACTAAAATATGATGTAGAAACTTACCCAAAGGTACCTTGCCCGATTTTAGCAACTTTTTCATATTTTCCACTTTCATCGCAATAAGGAAAGTTGCAGTTCTCGATGTAGTCTTCCTTCTCTCTGGTGTTCATTATTTTGTTATTTTCGCGCGAACGCGCGGGGTCTGCCTGCTGCATTGTGACGCTCGTATTTTTCTTTCAACTTAATAGGATTTTGCAATCTTCTCGTCAATTTCTTCAAATACAAAACACACCTTTCAACACTACTGATGACTAATCTTTCCTTAAAATTTTGCACGACTTTGCATAACATTACGCCGTACAACTTTTGACGTTTGACAGTCTGTTTTATTTGCGCATATCGGAGTTACCCGAACTTTACCGAACTTTCTACAACTGTAGGCTATTCAATCTACAGCAACGATAATTCACGATGAATTCCGATTTAGAGCAAGGAAATTTTAAAATATGATTAGACAACTTAACCTTATTAATTTCAGTCGCCAAGGTCGCCAACGAAGTGAACGTTGTGAAAACTATCAATAAATGTGATAATCTATAACAAATAACAAATACATATTTATAGAATATCATCAAAATGATCACTGATCTGGATTACTTAGATGTGTTTGAATATCAATTCGAACCTCTTGCCAAGTTTTCAATACAACAAAGTGACCACCTTACAGGTCTCACAGCAATAACAACAAGCAATGGCATTTTGATATTGAAATTGCACCCCGATTGGGATAAACAATCCATAAATGATATACACTACATCAAATACTTTATTTTGCCATCAACGTACATGCTAATTGATCATTTGGAGCTTGATGTAGCTGCATTTATTTTTGAACTTCCAACAAACCACCTCTTTCAGGCATTACTTCAACCAAGTTTAACTGGATCCCTCGATAACATTAAGAAAACTACATTTTATACAACATTCTGTAGAATAAGTCCACCCATAGTAGGTGATGAGAGTATAATTGCTGCAATAACTGATGTTGGTGCATTAGATCTGTACATCAGAGTATCTTATGTTTCTGGAATTACAAAGTATGTACATCTTGGCAATGTGAATAATTTACATATTGAAAAGTTTAAATATAAATGGAAGAATGTGGGATATTTGCGTGCTGAATTAAGACAGGAAGCAGCTTGTCATAGAATATCAATGCATGCAGCTAAAGGTGAATATAATTTTTCCACATTTTTTTCCTTAATTTATAAGAATATATTTTCAAAGTATTGTTGGAATTTTCAGTTGTTTGCTGGACTCATATAATGGAACAACCACTCAATATACATAAACAAAAAGATAAAATATATGTGATGGAATATTGTTGTTTGATTGTTGCCCACCATGATGGTAGCATAGTATTCTGGCAAAGGAACAAAGTGTCAATGGTGGATTATGATAATACGTCATTAAGTTTCATGTATGATTTTGATTCAAAACTGAAAGACATCACTGCTTTACATTGGCATCCAGTTCGAGAAAGTTCAGGTAATGCAAATTCTAAAAATGTTTACAAATCCAATATAACATAATTAAAATTTGGTTTTGGTTGATTTTGGTTTGGACTACTTATTCAACAAAATAGATTTAAGAAATAATTGTGTTTATATAATTGAGCATAAAACGTACATTACTTATAAAATTATAAGTTAAAAATTATAATTATAAGTGAAATTAGTTTGCTAGTTCCTACATCAATTTAAAAAGACGGTGTTTTAGGTTTGCTAATAATTGGGGACTCTACTGGCACAGTTAAAATAGTTCCTATGATAAAATTAGTACAAAACTACGTTGAAAAAGGCATAGATGTTGTACTAATAAAACCTACGGAAATACCAGTTGATTACATTTATAGTGAAGTTAAAGACAATCATCTAATTGTCTTTGTTGTACAACAGGCACACCTTCTCATGTTTGTCGTGACCAAGGAAGTGGATATAATTCAAACAATGGAATATAATTGTTCTAATTTAAATATTACAGGTACAATTGCTACAACTACAGTAAAATGTTCCACACTCCATCGTTATCCATCATGTAATTATATTGTAGGATTTCATAGGACTCTCCACAATACAATAGTTTTCTCATGTCTTACTGGTGCTATGGTAGAATTGAAAACTTCAGTGGTTGACATGAAATTGGAAATGGAGACTAGACCTATTTACATTGACATTGATTGGAAAAAACATGTTATGCTTGGTTTCTTCCTGAGCAAAAATAATGCCATACTTTCAATACTCACACATCATCAAGGTTTTAATTTCAAAGGTCCTCTGAAGATGAAAGTGTGGAATTTTTCAATCAATTCCAATCAATGCTTTTCAAAATTTATGGATTTGGATCGAATTTGTGAGGGTTTAGACTTTTTGGAAGTTATGAAGTACGTATATATATTTTATTAAGTTATCCTTCGTGTATATTCATTTCAATCTAAATTGATTTTTATCTATGCTGTCACTTGAAATTCAGGGATGTTTTACAATTTTCCCGCAAAAGTTCGATGTTAGTAATTAACTATAATTGAATAGAAATTATATTAAAAAAATGCTTTTATAAGTGGAAAAAAATCAAAGCTTTTTTGTAAACAAAATTGGTTTCGTGTTTTCATTTGATTAATAACGTAATTATTTTGGGGGGTATGAGATATAAGGGAATTACGGCAACCTCATTATGGATATATTTCAGACTTACAATTCGCCCAACAAAATGCATTAGACAGAATCAGTTGAAATCAGTGGGGCGTTTAATCAATCGCCTCATTAGTCTTAAATGAAATTTTAACTTTTAAATTTCAGAATAAGATTTCTTCAGAAACAAGAACTACCGTGCAATCAACTACCGCCAGATATCAATTATGACAAAGAATCTTTAGCAACTCTAAAGAAATATCTCTTCCTTGCCAAAGTTTCCGAGTCGATTTTTGATGAAATCGATACAATTACGACTTATAATTTAAAAAAATCTGACGAGATTCTTAATATGATTTATATACAATTTGCAATTTACTTACTTGGCGAGATCGCGGATGAGCTGAAAATCAATGGGGCTGTTTCGGAATATAAACGTGAAGTCGCCAGTGTTTGCTACGGCCATTTGAAAGATGCTGTAATGTCAGATTTTCTGCACGAGCACAACCTTGAGGATAATTACGTAGACGCAATTATGGGATTGTTTGAAAATTGCGAGGGACTAAGTATTGAAGAGAACATTCTCTGCAAAATTTGCGAGGAGCCGATTGCTGGGATGTCATGTTCGCCTATGCATTTGGATGCGAGATGTTCGCTATCATTGGTGCAAATCGAACATTCCAAGTATAAATGTATGATATGCGAAAAATATGTCGCCGAAGGTGCGATGGCGTTCAACCAGGAATTGTGCTGTCCCTTGTGTGATTCCCCGTTAGAAGTCATTTTTGGATATACCGACCTTCCATACATAAGAGAAGAATGTACCACGTCGGATTGTGTGTTTTCTTGAATTTATGTAAAGTTTCGTTTGTAACTTTTATATTTAAATAAAACAAATATAGGTGTTGCGAATTGCGATTTCTCGCTCCTCGCACTCATGTCTTTTTGGATTTTTCACTGTGATTGGTATTAATTTATTATGCATTCAAACCACGTTTTTAATACTACTAAATAACTGACAGTGGCGATTGTGATTCGGATAAACAACCAATTAATAATGTATAATATGTTAACTATTTTCTGTTAACATAGATTCAGAATTGAAATAGTGTGGAAGATGTTGTTCTGAAATTTGTGTCTCCATAAAATGTGCACGGAGTAAATTGCAGTTTTAATGATTTAAATATACATGGGATGTTTACAGCAAATAAACTTGCTATGTATTTTTGGTTTTCAATCCAATTAATTTGTTTATTTAAAACTTATGCGTCGTCGTACGATTTATATAATGAAGTAACCACATGAATATGCGAAAATATTCCTTAATTTGACAACAACTTTAAATTATTAATCTGTAACTCTTCTTTGTTTGGCTGAAGGTTGTTGAGAATTGTGCACTGGTTTTGCAATTTATTAAAGGTTAATAACCAAAGGCAGGTGATTAAAACAAGGCGGCTGGACTATATAATTGTTAAAGATAAAATCAGCATTTGCTCGTTTTATGTATTTCATTTCAAGGCCGACGAATTTTGGCCAATTATTAATTACGCCTCATTGTCAGTAATATTTAGTGCACTTTGTGTACAATTTCACACGGTCAATAAAATTCAGTCATTTCTTCCTATGCAATACTGCAATGCATAAACTTATGCAAATAATGTAAGGAATTAAACACTTTAATAATTCTGTATTTCCAACAAATCTTTCCGTACGCTAAGTCCAATTGATTGCTCTTCGCATGCCACATTCCCCTCGGAATATACGTGTTGGATGGACGGAATCGATGGAATGCTTGAATACGTTTGAAGAGAATACCGCTTTTTAAAATCAAACGCAATCAAGAGCAACTCCTTCTTTAAATCTTCGCGATGATTTGGATGAACAAAGTCTATCATTTCACCTAAGAAACTAAGAAATTTGACATTGGCCTGTTCGATTGTATTGTTTGCGAAATGGAAGTTTTGTTGAGGCAAGGGTTGAACGATTTCCCCGTACTCTTCAGGCGGATCAGTCTCAGTTGACGGTGGCGTTGGTGATTCAATTTGATGTTTTCTCACGCATCGAAGGGATCGAAGAGATGATGCCGACGTCGGGGTGGTCGGTGATGTTTTAAAAATTGTCTCTGGATGTAACACAGAAGGTTCTGGTGTTGTATGTTCTGAGCTTCCAGAATTGTCTGGTGTTGGTAACATGTGAGAAGTAGTAATTGACAAGAGTTGCAAGGGTTTCATTTTATTTTGTGACCTACAAAAGATATCTTTTTATGTAAATTCTATCTTATAAATAATGTGTAGGACTTACGGTTCATTATGTAGATAGGGATTCATAAAGTCCATGACTTTAGCATATTCAAAAAAGTTCAAATTGTTCTCTTGTAATCCAGCTCTCTTTCCACCAACATGTTTCTTGTAGCAAGTCAATAAGTACTTAAATTTACTTTTCAGTTTCTTTACTATAAATATTAAAAACAATATGTGCCTCAGTATCGCTTGCTAAATGCATCACATTATTTGAAACAAATGCTTTAACACATGCATATTTGTACTAAATATAAACCAAACAAAAGATGTATACATACTTATTCCCTGCTGCTGTGCAGAGTTTTTATCAAGAAAACTGGGAATAATTTCCATTGCAATTGCACACCATGCTTTGTTTGTGATACTTGTATTATTGAAGGAAGGATCATCTAATTAAAAAGATCGTTGTAACCAATAGAAAAATGCTATGTAATTCCTAGAAGAACTCTACTCACTTCTGTTATACAGGCACTCATGAGCTTTTACTAAGGAAATAAATAATTTAGTATCCTTTTTGCGCAGACGATCGTCTTTGAACTTTCCATTATAAGCACAGGATGAATATCTGTTAAGAGGTCGAATGACACGTTTGGTACGCTCTTCAGACATCTCGCTCGAATTTTCAAGAGTTTCGGCAGGTTTCACTTTCGCAGATCCACGACAATCGACGGGATCGAGTTTGATGACAAGTGCGGCGAGTGCAACGAGTGGACCAAATAAAAGACTAGTCGCTTACGCGAAATCGCGAGATCAGCTACAATAATTGCAAGAGCAGCAGGAATAATCAGATAATCAGATTTCTGGGTAATATTTTAACAGGAGCAAACGATGTAAATTACATCAGTTAATCAATTATATTTTGTTTAATATCGATACAGATCTATCATAATCATTATTATTATACGATTCATTTTTATGTTCTAAATAAAAATATACAATTTTAATTTTAAAAGACATTAAGCAAAGCATTACAAACTTTAAAATATAATTCAGAAACAATATTTTAATATAGCACATATTATATGATATAGTAGTACGAACATTTAGCTTGACTAATATTTTCACTAAATGCGTTTTGTATGATTAATATTCATAGATTTAAGAACGCTAATTGTTTTTATTTATAGAGAACATATATGTACATATTCTTTTTATATTTAAAATATTGAAACTAAAACCCAGTACGTACAGTACGTACAACAGATGAACCTCTATATATAATTTTTTGTTGGGTCTATACATATATCCAGTCCAATTTGAATAAAGGTATTGTCGTTTGAAAGACTAAACAATAAAATAACAATAATAAATAAATGTTTTTTTTAAATAATAATACAACAACATTTTCTGTTTAATAGGCTTTCAAAAATTCAATACAAATCGATATGTAAACACGGGGAATATTTAATTTGGCAACTACTGTATGCATATTTTTTTATTATTCTCAAAATATTAAAACGCTAAAAAAATGAAAAGAAAGAGTATTTTTACCAGTTTTAAAGAAAATGTGTACCAAATTTGAAAAAAATGGCCGAGTTACAATATTGCTATAGAACATTAAAAATGTTAATGCGTTAATGCATTTTGTTTACCCAAGAAAGCTTGAGGGGGGTGGGATCAACAATCTCATTATTAAAATTCTAATTTACTAGAAAATGTTCGCATTTTATAGAGCGTTACTAGCAAGATTGTTAAATCAATAAATTTGTTTTTGTATCTGTTGTCACAAGCCTTCAATAGCTATCATATCTTGACACGCGTACTCAAATTATAACATATTCTACATCTTAATATTTGTATGATTTATTTCCTACTTTCCTATTGTTGACTATTAAAAATGGGTGAACCTGAAGCGGAAGTTGAAGAATTGAGTGCAGGAGGAATGGCGAACCTTAAACTATCCGCGTGCATCGGTTTTGATGGCAACACGATTCACGGTTTGCGCGCACATCCAAACGGCATCGACATCGTCTATCCCACGGGCAACAAAGTTGTGATAAAGAACATGCAGACGGAGAAACACGACTTTCTCGCCGGGCATACGAATTCGATTTCTGCGTTGGACATATCCAGAAGCGGAAATTACGTCGCTTCGGGGCAGATTAATCACATTGGATTCATGGTAATTACACTAAATATAAAAATTTGTGAATGGATTATTCATTATCTGACTCTACTCTCTCATTGATAATATTTTTTAGGCGTCCGTCATTCTTTGGGATTTTCACAAACGCGAGATGCTAGCTAAACACGAATCGCACAAGGTCCGAGTAGAAGCCATAGTATTCTCGGCCAAGGACGAGTTTCTTCTCTCGTTGGGAGGACGAGACTGCGGATCGGTCGTGGTCTGGGACATAAAGAAGAAGAAACTCATCTGCAACACGGAAGCATCTCGTGGCACCCAAGGAGACGCGCTCGTCTTGTACGCAATGAATTGCCGCGATCCGTGCTTCATGACCGGTGGGGATGGTACCTTGATAGTTTGGAACATCGATGCAGGCGCTCGCTCCATTGCGGGCTCGCCCGTGAGTCTTGCTAAATTGAAGCGCAAGGTACTTTGCATGGTTGCGAACGATCGAGACGAGATATGTTTCTGTGGCACCAGCACTGGAGACATTTTGAAAATACGACTCAATTTCCATCACGACGTCGAAATTCTCCAGCCGCAGAAACATCCGATGATGATTGGGTGCTTTACGAAAATCAGCAAGAAGCCTTTGCCTGCCGGAAAAGTCGAATTATACGAAATGGGTAGAATTTACAAGGTTTGTAAATACGCCGCGTATCTAATCGTTGACATGAGTGTTTAGGTATTCGGTCCATTGTCTTAACGGCTCAAGGAGAATTAGTTATCGGCGCGGGTGATGGTACTGTGGAATTGCTTGTGGAGTGTCCGAAACACTTGGAAACTCTGAAGAAACCTGCGAGCATTGCTTATAAGTTGTGCACCTTGCCTGAATTTAAAGTCGTGAGCAATTATGAAGGGGGCATTTGATGATGTCCTTTTAATGTTTTGTTCGTTTCCGTTCTAGTTACGAACTGCACATGTAAAGACTGCTGTGACAAGTCTTGTCATTAAAGATAACAACGCTATGTATGCCGGGACCCAAAACTGTGAAGTATTTATAATTGACTACAAGTCGTTCGTAGTAAAGCTGCTAATTACGTGTCATACGACAACAATTTACGATGTTGCGTTTCCAGAGTAAGATATAATCAACGACATCAGCCTGAAGAGTTTTAAAATGTTCTTGTTCTTTCAGTCACTTTCCGGATGTGTTTGCGACAGCTAGTCAAAATAACATTCGAATTTGGAGTACCAGAAACGCTAGCGAGTTGCTCCGCATAATGGTCCCCAATTTCATCTGTTCGAAAGTCTTGTTCAATCACGACGGAAAGAGCATACTCTCGGCGTGGAACGACGGAGTCATCCGGGCATTTACTCCGCTCACAGGACGACTAATGTATGCGATAATGAATGCCCACAACAAGGGCGTTTCGGCACTAAGCGTCTCGCGCTGTGGTAAAACCCTTATTAGTGGTGGATGCGAGGGTCAAGTGCGAGTGTGGGATATAAAGCCGACCACCCAAACGCTTGTTTGCACATTGAAAGAACACAAAGGTCCCGTGTCTTCGATCCATATTAATAGCGCTAATGACGAAGCTGTGAGTGCAAGTACTGACGGCAGTTGCATCATTTGGGACCTTGTGCGCCACGTGCGACGTCAAGTGATCTTTGCGAACACG
>JAODGE020008381.1:0-10529 GCA_027574965.2 Ecitophya simulans
GGATGGCTAGCTTCCAACGTGGAGTGTGGAAATAGGCTGATCGTACAAAATACACAATGGAGCGCCGCGCTCCGAGACTGCGCAAACAACGCTGAATTATGTACTTACTTTTTAGATTTACTTCCTTTCTTTCCGAGAGTTATAAGAACAAAAGCGAGACTAGAACGTGCCATAATGGACCGCTAGCTCGTTTGCTATGAGGTGATTGTTTTACTTCTGGTTATTTACCGTTGTTCTATTGCTGATAGATGTTGATCATTTTGAAAGCAGAGATATTGGAAAGTTTGCCGAGTGATTCAATAATTGCTCGAGTCGAGCTTGGTTCAAGTGTCATAAGTCCTATTAATCAATATTGATTTAGGGGTGCCTTAATTAGCAAAATACTGGAAGCAAATATTTGGTGATAATTTTGAAATTTGTTTTAGGAGGACGTGCAAGAGAAATTTAGGCAAACACCACTGCGTATTAAACATTTATATTGTGTATTCGTCATCGGCAGCAGTTCGATAAGAAAAACTGCACTTCACTTCTAAATTTCCATAAATTGTCGTTACTGTAGTCACATTGTATTTGTAATCAAATATTATATGCCATTTTGATATTACTTACCAAAATGTATACTCCTAACCAGTTTTGAGTTATAGTATTACTCATGTTAATTCAGTTTTTCAACGGAATAATAAATATACATTTCACATACCAATATCGGATTATTTCTAAAACCTGGACCATGTTTGCCACACTTATTATTTATTATAATCCTTGCGTGATGAAACGGCAAATAAATTTTAATTAAATATTCATTTTTATTACAACAGTGGAGTAACTGATTTTCACTGATTTTCACTTCATTCATACAAAACTAAAATTGTCATTTATTTTTTGAAACGATATCGACTTTATTATGAATATCAAACCAATTAATTTTGTAGCTTTTCAGCGTTGCACAGTATAGCAAATCTTTGCGAAAGCGTTATACAATTTATTAATTTATTTAATAGATATCTATTAACATTCCAGTTTTTAAGTACTACATTGAAATTGATTCACTAGAAAATAGCAATAATACCTACACACTTTTAAACATTGAGATTTAAATAAGAACTTGAATACGAATTAATATTTTATGCAATATTTACCAGCCAATTATGTTGTGGTTTTGTCAATATATCAACGTACACATTGGAAACGATACATGTAATTCCAGTAATAGTAAGCAAGAGTTACTTGTAACAAAATAAAATCGAATTAATAAGCACGTGCGCAGTTGTAATGGTCACATTTAATAATTTTTGCAGTCTTTAAATGTTTGCGCCGCTGCGACATTTATTTTATAATCTGCCTGCATGTTGCTTTATGGCAAATTATAGTCGTTCGTCACATGTTCTTGTAACATTCGCAGCAGTTTTTTAACAGCCCCCTTGCGCGTTTGATATATAGACGAGTTACGCGTCCGTGCCCCGCCATAAATCTCGCACGTTTTCGCGCTTCCGTCATTTTCTCAGTTTTCACCTTGCGCTCTCTGCGCGCGCATTTCAGGCGCCGACGAACGCGTTATTAGTCATTTCTTCTGTTTCCATTTTACGTTGCTAATGCCGCGAGGCTGCCTCTCGGTGCATTCGGCGCATCGGGGCGCAGCTTTATTGTTACGCTTTTTCTGCACGGCGAGTTTTTGCCGCGCGCGCTTGTCCAGTGTGTTCACGTCGACGCAATAAACGTGCGGCAATAAAAAGCAACACGTAAACTTCGGCGGGCGCGATTTTTACGACGCGAATCGCGTTCCCTTTCCGTTAGCAACGGCAGCTTTAGGGTTTCGCTCAATACGCAATGCGGCGTCGCGTACTTCTTGCGGAAAAAGTAAACGGCAAACAATAGGACTTCTCGCGTCCGGCGAGGCGAGGCAATAACTCTCGCACGATCTCTGCACTCCGATAATAAGAAAACGTTTAATTAACCCCTGGAGAATCGACCCGTGCGCGGCGGTCTCAATAAAAGTGCGATAATAAGTCAGCGGCCAGAAGTGAAGAAGAAATTGCCAGCAGCGACGTGCTGCGCAAAAATTTCCTCGACACGTTCATGACGCAAAACAATGTCGTAAAATCCACGGCATGCTTAATGTCTTATAATAAATCTAATAACGCGGACGAAAAGGTGCGGACGCATAAAAAATAATTTATAAGCTTCGTAAGGTTAAATCGTCGGCGTGTCGTCGAATTTTTGGCTTCGTGCGCCCGCTAACAACTTCGACTCCATGGCGACATCCTATTTCAGCCATTTTCGATCGGACGCCCGGCGTGCCGGAAAAAAGCTTTTCAGTTTCACGATCCATGTGGCTCGCACTATGCGACGCACCGTTTAGAAAATTCCTAACGTATTTCACCATAGGCTCGCATGTGTACGGAATGGAAAGTACCCCTCGAGTGGGAAATTGATATAGGCAACTCTGTGAAAAAAAGATAAAAGTAATTTTTGTGAGTTATTGCCTCGTTAACAGGCGTGCGAAAAAGTGCCAAGAAGTTTAAACGATTTTCACGTGCGATTCTTAGTCGGCAGGTGCGCATTTGCATTTGGAAAACCTTGAAAAATATAATCATATTAGGAAGTTTAAAAAAAACAGACGTCAGAGATGGTTATCTTTAATGGAAAAGTTATCAACTTATGTTGAGCATCGATGTGTTCCAAACTGTAACTTATGCATAAAGTTTAAACTTGGCGAGGCGCCATAAAAAAAGTCGCAAAGTTTTCGAGAAGTCGAATTCGTCGACGTCGCTGCGACATTCATGAAAAAGTTTAATGTAAATTGGTGTTTTAATCGCGTGCGATTCGTACACGTCGAAAACAAAAGTAAGGCTTAGTAAAGTAAGGAGTCTGGTATTAAGTGAATTAAACTTTTTCACTTTTCCGTTTTTATGTGAACACATCGACAAAGATCTTAGGCAGGCTTTGTGCTTCGATTTGCACGTAATTGTCGGAGTTGCGAGCATTTCCCGGGCAAACACGCAATAATCCTACAAATGGCCACGAAACGACACAAAAGCTTTCCGAAGTTCGCGCGCTCGACGCTCGCGTTTCGCCATCGGGCCCGTCGGATTGCTTTGAGCAAGAAGTTGAGCGCGCGCGAGCACAAACGCGGAGACGCCGGGATGGATTGTAGGACTGGAGAACTGCGCAACATCGATGGCAAGCTTTATGGAGACCGTAACAGACGACCATAACAGAGAAGTAAGGAAGGAAGGCCGTAGCCGTTGGCGTGTCCGGACCGTTTCACTTTCACTGTGCTCCTCGGTGCACATCATGTTCGCTCCACGTTTTCCGGGAGCTGCCTGATGGAAGACCTCCAACGAGCGGGCGAAGGATGGAGCGAGAAAAGGGAAAACTAAAATGAACCGAAACTGTTATGGAGATTACTACCTTACTAGTCGGGGAGTTTCCGAGACCTTGCTCATGCCGTGCCACGAACACCAACGTCGTTTGGAAGCCTATGACGGGCGTTTGACGCTTTTCTTTCGCCCCATCGCTCAGCCTGGCACTTTCGCTCACACCAGCCATTTCATCAAATTCACCACACGCACAACTACAATGTTGCAACATGTCCCAGTAGAAAAGTTTTCTGCATTCTGTCACCTATAAATTAATTGAACCAGTGTAGTTGTTACTACAAACTGCATTGCTACCTTCCCGGGATCTTCTCCTCCGATAAAAGCTCTCGAGTGTCACCGTAAACGAGCAAACATTAAAATGATTTACCGCCAATGTGTCCCATCGAAGGAGCAATTTAATTTTCAACATTTCCAGGAGCCAGCAACTTCTCTGCTTTGAAAGATGTGGGCGAAGCGGGAAATTCTCTAGAAGATGAATAACGTTATTAGTTGCTTTAGGTTCTGCCGCGCTGCGCTCTGCACGTCGGTAATGCTCGACGAGGTATTCAGTCCAACAAAATCTAAGTTGGAAAATCTATAGTTACAGCACCAGAACTGCAGGTGTAGGTCTGCGTTCGAGCAACAAAGAAAAACCATTTGCCGTTACATGTTGTGTGTACAGTTCCTCGATGTTGGCCGAACTACGAAGCCATTAACAATGCTTCGAAGTTGTGCAATACCGAAATTTACAATGCCGCACAAGTTCCATATATATACGCGTATACATATATACTTTGCAATGAATTTCGTCGATTTGACGTTGCCACCTGAACCTCCTGAAAGGCAGTAACAAACGTCGTCGCGGTCAGAACTACAGTTCATCCGACCGGTAATAATGTTGTAGCAGTTACACATGCACAAATAAAATGTAAATAAATTGAGGCATATACGCAACGCTTACTAAAGATGTTGATGGAAGAAGCTCTATAACAGTTATCCGGTATCGTCTAGTGGTTAGGATAGCTGGCTCTCACCCAGCAGGCCCGGGTTCAATTCCCGGTACCGGAAATCTCTTTTATCAACATGATTAACTTTCTCTTTTTCTTTGAAATAAAGCCCTAAATGTTTGTAACAGTCAAATGACAGTTATCAAAAAAAAAGCGCACGCGCCGCACAACCTTTTGAACTGTACAAAGCTTACGCCATTAGCAGCTGTTGTGCGGGCAGGTAGACAGGAACAAACCAAGTGTTTGTCTAACGGCCATTCGTTCCGCGCTCAACGCGTTCTGCCGAGTTTTTCGGCGTGCGTAAGCGTAACGCGTTGATGATGGCAAACCTTGCTTTTAAAAAATCGGAAATTGCACGACGGATGTGAACGAACAATGCCAATGTTTGCCGCACGTTTCGCCCCCCCGATTGAAAACAACGCCCTACTGCAGGCTGCGCACACGCACGNGACCATGAGCAGAGTGGCGCAGTGGAAGCGTGCTGGGCCCATAACCCAGAGGTCCGTGGATCGAAACCACGCTCTGCTAGATCATTTTGTAAGTGTGCCATATTAAACTTTACAAATTTTAACTCTATTTCTTTTAATTTTATTGATAATGATTTACAATTTTGTGAATTATGTAAATCAAATTATTAAATATTTGAACAATTGCAATAAATGATTATGCTTGAAAGCGAATGGTGACCATTTTTTCGTAATGTTGCTATACAACGCAGCGCAATTGTGAGAAATAAAGAGGAAACAATCTTTGCAGAATTCGTCGGTTCAGTTTGATTCGCACTACACCCTTCCATAATGTAATGTGTTTGTCCAAAAATAACTTACTCTCCGTAGCAATGTAATCGCAAGTCCTCGGTAGTATAGTGGTCAGTATCCCCGCCTGTCACGCGGGAGACCGGGGTTCGATTCCCCGCCGGGGAGGCGTTTTTGCTGAATAATTCTGAGGATTAAGTAGGGTTTTTTTATATCGAATATTCCATGGATTAAAATTCTCAACAGTAAAACTTCCATTGATGACATTTTCTAAATGTAAATCGTAGGACATGATATATTTAAACTCGAGTTTTCAACAAAATTTTAAAGTTTAATGTTTAATGTTTAATGTTTAATGTATAATGTAAATATTTAGTTTAGTATTTTACTATTTTCGGAAGTTTTACTAAAAAAGGCGATGTTAATATATTAAACGCATAATATATGTTTACGGTATAATTTGTGTTCATTGGGCATCTAATCAAGACAGTATAGTCAAAATCATCTTCGCCGGAGATGGTCGTTCGCATTTCCCATACATTGGATTTTTGACATTGAAACCTCTTCAACAAATAGAAATAGTGCGTTTTCCTAAAGTATAAAATTAAAACCTTCAATTGCACCTTACTACAATTCTGACATCACCATCAAAATTGCTTTATAAACAAAGTCAGAGTAAGGTAGAAACATATGAATTAATATAACCAAAACAAAAGTAATATTATGAAATCAACTAAATGTCGGTTAGTTTTTGGGAACTGTCATAACACATGACACGCTAAATTCAAGAGTACCGTTTATCGTGTTTCTGTGCGATTCCCAATCATTTTCGTTTCGTTTTTAAATTTATAGATACAAAATGATATCCTCGGCTATTTCCAAGTTATTCATGGTTGTGCTGGCTCCAAGAAGTTACCCTCTCACGCAGCCTCGTTTAATGCAGAAACATTCATTGCCAGCAACAACAGATGTCAGAACTTTTGATTATGAAAAACATTTATGTAAAACTCTCGAAGAGTTATTTGGGAATTGGGCAGAAACTGGCAACGGAATGGTGCTGGGCAAAGATAACTTTACCGTAAAAATGGATGTGAAGGACTTTCAACCCGAAGAAATCTCCATTAAGATTGTTAATAATTCTGTTCTCTTTATCGAAGCAAAGCATGAAGAAAGAGATGTGAAAAACAAGCATTTGGTATTACATGTGATGAAAAAATTTACAATTCCGAAGGGTTTCAATCTCAGCAAAATCACTTCGCAATTGTCCAGAGATGGAAAATTGGCGGTTACTGCACCGAAGCTCTTTCCAATAAATAAAAAAGACGACCGTCCTAGAACTATCCCTATTAAACGTGTGACTCATAACGATGTTTGAACATTATTGACAGAATATGTCAATAAATCGAAATTGTGCTTTTGTAGAGTGTGACAACAATGTGTTATTAATGGGCATGTCAATAAAGTATGCATTGACAAACTACACAACCCTCACTTATAGCTTGTTAGTTAACTTATTTTTGGAGAATCCGCTCTGTTATGTAGCAGGTCAAACATTTTTGACAGAGTGGTATCGTTTTATAATACTTTTACTCGTATAACAAAAGCCCGATAAACCCTTTTCGGTGGAGAATCGTACTATATCTCGGCCCCTCGCGTGACATGGAGGGATACAAACACCCATGCTACCGAGGACATGTTGGCCCGCAAACATTTAGGATTTTTATTTTAAATTCTGCAAACTATTCCAGATTGTAGAAAGTTTTGCGAGTTTATGATCAGTAAGTTTACAAAAGAATCAATTTCATGAATATCAGAAAAGATAACAACTACACTATACAATTAAATTTATGAAGTTAGTAAAAAGGTCGTAGGCGGGGATTTGGATATATTTTTAAATAAAAGAAATGTAATTAAAAAAATTGACTTAAAAAATTGAATTAGAATGAATTTAACACGGAAGATAAAAAGTAGCAGAGCGTGGTTTCGATCCACGGACCTCTGGGTTATGGGCCCAGCACGCTTCCGCTGCGCCACTCTGCTCGTGAGAACTACCCTCTATTATCTCACATGTGACAGGAAGAATAACTGACCATTAAAAAACCGAAAACTTGCCCAGCCACGCTATATTAAAAACTAATCGAATTTAAGAACATTTTTAATGCAAGAAAATTTGATCAGGCGTGGAATGTGCGAAATATTCATCAGAACCAGTCATCTATGCTTACAACAAGTGCACTCTAATATTAGCTAGTGCAACAGACAATTTTTGTTTATGCCAAATTTGATCAGAGGCGTATTTACCAGATAACGGTGACTTAGTTCTTGCCAACAAAAAATCTTCTCTTTTTAAACTTTTTTTATGTGGTTTATCTATATAATATAGCAAATAACTGATAAACGTGTAATGAATATTTTTGAAAATTGTGCCGAATTTTGTCCATAAGATCCCGTATGCAGCCCATTTGTGCAGGGATAATGTGTTTCATATTTTAATATCATACCAATAAAAAAATTAAAAAACATAAAGAAGTGTTCTATTATATTTTCGAAAAGATAATTTTGTTTTACAGACAACGTAAATTTCTATAACGAGCGGTGTATTTTAAAATTTGAAAATGTTTAGTAAATAAACTATTCATATCAGTCATGATTATAATCATTCTACTGTATGCAAAAATTTGGTATTCAAAGACAGTAAATTTCATTAATATGCCTTGGTTTAAGTTATAACCGTATCAAGTTATTAACCATAACTTAAACAAGGATTTACATTGCTATAACCAGAGAGTTTACAATACACAAACTACCTCAAAACAAAAAGGTAGAAACAGGTAGAAAAATGTTCGTTCTCGAACGTTCACTATCGGTTCGCTATTAGTCATCGGACGTAGTTCTTCGCATCTTGATCGCCGCGCTGGTATCAAAGTCCACATGTGATCGGCGCGCACAATCAGTTTGCACGCGCACGGGGTGAGTGGGGATGCGCTTAGCTGCGTTGCAAGTCACTGCAGTCTCGTCCAGTTTGTCTAAGTGTCTAGTAGTGATAAGACGTTTCGCCAACGCTCCGTAAAAATCAAGGTAAGTTTTTGCCAAATTTTCCTCCGCGTGCATGAAACGAATGAAAATCGTTCGGGCAACGTCCCTCGCGTCGCGTGTGCATGTTCCTCTTGGTGATCCTTCGCGAATGGACGAAATTTCGGTGTTTGCTTGCGTCGCGCTTGGCGAGCGTGCACGCGGCAAGCGTTCGGAGCTTGCGCAATCTACCTAGGATGCGATGTCCTTCCGAGAGCATCGGCGAACGTTAGTCCAGCATCGCGTCGCATTTCTTAATCAGAGATTTTTCGCGAGCGTCGGAAATTTCAATCGTATCACTGAATCACGTCGTGTCAGCGTGGTCAGACAGGTTAAAACGTTTCGCGCCGGTATTTGACGTTCGTGTTGTTAACGTTTTTTGCAGATAACCCTACTTTCGTCGCGCAAATTCTTCGCCGTGCTTGTTTTCGCTACATTTTCGATTAGTTTCGATATAGTTCGACGCAAGCGACTTGTTTAAATAAAATTAAGACAGGCGATCGTTATACTTTCTGATAATAGCTAGTTTATTTTATTAAATGTCCGGTTTATTTGCATAATGTGTCTTGTTGGCCGCGTCTTGTTCGGTTGTTCTTGCGCACGGTCGCCATGACCATTCGAAACGAGAGAGTTTCCTTTGTTAGCGGTGCCACAGGTGTTCAGCCTTGATAGTCAGTTGACTATCTCCATTTATTCTTCTTCATCGTATTGTGTTTTTACAGGTATCGCCGTGACAGAAGGAATTAAGGAGGCGTATCTTTGCAAAAACAACACCACGCCTGAAAGAAAACCGCCCCCTCGAAGGGCGATTTAATTAGCGGGGTTATGTTCATTGTGGGGTGTGTCCGTCATGTGTTCATCTAGTCGTAGTTGGTAGTAATTAGTAGTAGTTCCAGTAGTTCCAGCTCTGGAGCGAAGAAATCGAGGCAAAGAACATTTTATTTACGCTTTTATCTATTAATTATTTTCGTGTTGTTTCAGATAATCAGCAACGCCACCACGGAACAAATTGTTTAGTGTGCATTATTCTTACTAACTTTGGTAGTTGTTGTTACAGATGTTCAATGAACCGGTCGTTCAACATACTTTTTCTTTTCTGCCAAGTGTATTGACGCTAATTATTCTTAATTTGTCTCAGATTCGATCATTCCTCCGGAGAAATTTGAACATTATCTTCAATTTATTGTTTATTGGTTCTAATTGTTTTCTCTATTTATTTTTTATTCGCGATCCGTTTCCGTCCTCACGTTACTTCGGGCTGTTCTGCAACAATCGGTGTTGCTCGCGATTAATTGTTAATACAAATGTAAGAACTCTTTGTCGCGATCGCGAGATACCTGAAGAGGTGTAACGAAATACTTCGAGTGCTGTGCTGGCGTGTTTTGACTTTCTAACTTCTGCGATTTGCCATTCGTCAAAGTGGTAAACAGAAGCCGNGTCTTAGCTGGAGTAATTCTTGGCAGGCGCGTCCACGTCGCGGGGGGTGGGCACCAATATGGTGGCTGAGTCCTGTCCAAGGACCCTCAAAGTTGCAGAGGGTATAAATATATGCAGAGATCATGGCGCGCGCGAGTCTTGCAGAGACATTAACTATATTTCGGTTTGATTTACTGACACTGAATTAAATCTATACATCTTAAACCGGGAGATACAGGCGGCCCAGCATCGTATTTAGGAGCAGGTTTACCGTGACAAGAGCATAGTCATCGAAGAGTGGCAACCTAAGATGCATGTTAAGTAACAAGATTAGAGACAACAATACTTTTGTTGTTATTCTGCTAATATAAAACGGGAGAAAGTCCAGTGGAACAAAGTGTTTTCATCGGAATACTGACTTTCCAAGTTGACTTTGTGAAATTGGGTGTAAAACTGAATTGTTTAGCTTGGAATGGTAGGATATCATCATTTTGTTCACATTTGTTGTTAATTTAATATAAATAAAGGGAAGATAGTCCCCTGGAGCAAAGTTTTTTCTTCGGAAAACTGACTTTCCAAGTTGACTTTGTGAAATTAGGGATAAAACTGGATTGTTTAGCTTGGAATGGTAGGATATCATCATTTTATTCGCATTTGTTGTTAATAAATAAAGAGGAGATAGTCCCCAGGAGCAAAGTGTTTTCATCGGAACACTGATTTCCCAATTAAACTAGCTTTTAAGTGACGTAGAATTGAACGTAAATTCGAAGCAATTTTGTGGATAGTTAATATTAGTTGAGATAATGTTCCGCTAATTTACCTATCTATTACTACATAATTAGTCTCATCTCATTTTTCTGAAAATCACAAAAATGAAAAATCATATTTAAATAGCCCAATCGACGCAGAATTGAACGTAG
>JAODGE020008392.1:0-63351 GCA_027574965.2 Ecitophya simulans
CTCCTTCTCTGTCGGCAACGCTATTGTAGATAACAGAGCGCATACACGACGGAGCACATGTACGCCATGATCAGTATTCAGAGAATAGCAACACAAGAGGCCACTCTTCGCAATGCCACCCGAAAGCTGCGTGCTCTTCCAGATGGACTCAAAGGGTCCTTCTCGCACATACACACACAGACATGCGTATGCTTCTATATTGTCCGCTTGCTGACGATATCATGTTTTCAGTATCCAGCGCACTATCCTCTGTTTCCCACTTGTTTGTTTTTTTCTCGTACCCTGGCATCTGCTTGACGACTCCGCACTGTCGGGCTGTATTTGCGACGAAGGTACTTGATTTACGGCGTCCCAGCTACTTCTGTTATTTCTTTAGTTACTTTAGTCACCTTTGAAGTGACAGGCTCCCCCCGCGACCTTCTGTCAGTTACGTATTTTTCTTTTCTTGATTGTCCCTTTAGGTGTCAAGTGCGGGAGTGTGCAGATTTTCATCAGGCCAAACATATATATACATACAGGCACTTCTGGTGTTTTCTCAGCAGCCTACATAAACAAGTGAACCCTCCTCTAGTGAAAGAGCCTCATAGCTACTAAGTCCCTCCTCTTCCTCTTTCGACTGCCACCGTCCTACCACTCGTCTTTAGGGAGGCTCTTTCTTACCCTTTGATCTTGTTTTTTTTTGTACCGCATTATACTCACCTGGTAGCTGGAAGCACGGAGGCAGTGTTAATACCGCCCTTAACAACGTCAACATGGAGCCCCCGTATGTGCCCCCGTCTCCGCAGCAGGCCAACCTTGACTCTGGCGCCGGAAGCTTGAAGGATGATTCATCTTCGACAGTAAGCTACACCTGTGAGTTGAGGATTCCACTAAAGACCGTACAGGCTGTCGCCATCAACCGCGAAAAGCTATCCGAATGGCATCACAAGATTCGCTCTCGTGTATTCCCGCTCGTATCGGGGTTCTTTGTGCGTTGTCGTGTTGAGGACTCACAAGATGGCCGTGCCCTCTACAAGGTGGGCCGCATCAAGACACTGAAGCCGGACTGGTCAGTTGAGTTGGACCTTCTCACCACTGAGGAGATTCGGGCCGGGCGCAACAACACCAACTACGATTGTATCAGTAACGCCAAGCTTACCACAACAGAGTTCAACACGTGGTACTCGCATATTCCTGCGGACATTCTCCCCGAAGTCACCGCCACCATTTTTCGCATGGAGGAACGTCTGCGCCTGCTGGACACCGTCATCCTCGCCGAGCCCGCTTTCCACAGTAAGCGCAAGGATGAGAAGCGCAAGGAGGAGGCCGCTGCTGCCGCTGCACCAGCAAACGTTCCGGAGAAGTATGTATTTTCTCAAAATGTTCTCCTGTGTGAAGATGACTACGTGAACTTGCCACAGACGGTCACCATTGTGGATCTCCTTCAGCACGCGGTGGGCCAGAAAGGTGTCGCCGAACCGGACACGCCGCGCGCTGGTGTGTCGCCGAACACCGGATCGAAGCCTCGTTCCTTCGATGAAGCCGTCGCCAGTCACAGCACAATGCTACAGCTACAAGACATGCGCAACTACATGAACTCACCCACGCAGCCACCCGTTGATCCGGCACGACTTATCGCAATGATTCGGCGGGCCGCCAATCCCACGCACAACGGCTTTACGTATGACAATCTCCCAGACTTCTTCACACTGATATTATCAGTGTGCAACATGTGCCGTAACGTCGTCTCCGGCGAACCACTTTTTGTTCACCTGAAATCTCCCATTACAGTGTTTGGCGACATTCATGGCAATTTTGCTGATATGGCTTACTTTCTAGACAAAGTGGTTGCCTTCGACGATGTGATGCTCAAATACACAACGCAGCATTTGCTGTTTCTTGGTGATTACGTCGACCGTGGTGCCTTCTCATTAGAGTGTGTCATGTATCTACTCGCGCTCAAGGTGATCTGCCCCTCCAAGGTCACCCTCCTCCGTGGCAATCACGAATCCCCCGAGGTGAACGGCGACATGGACGTGTACGGATACAGCTCCTTCAAGTACCAGTGCCTTGACAAATTTGGTAGGGATCGCGGCATTGATGTGTGGGTGGCTGTGAATGAGGTGTTTCAGTTCCTCCCCGTCATCGCTGATATCGACAAGCGCATCTTTTGTGTTCACGGAGGCCTGCCGCAGTATTCTGGTGGAGAGGACAAACGCCTTGAAATTATCGCTGACCCCTCCTTCCCCCGTATCCCAGTTGTGCAATGCGTGGATCCCTCCAACGTTGCCCAGCGCATGATCGTTAATGACCTGCTCTGGTCAGACCCAGCACCCCCCGACCAGCAGCTTGACAAGTACGGCTTCGGTCCAAACCCACGCGGCCCAGACATCAAAACCTTCGGCTCCCGTGCTGTTGATATGTTCTGTGAGCGATACAATTACCAGTACATCTTCCGCGCTCATCAGGAGAAGGCCGACGGCCTCCGCCTCTCCGACAATGCCCGTGTGGTCACAATCTTCTCGACGTCAGACTATGCGGGCCATCAAAACGGCGCTGGGTGTATCCTAGTAAACGGCGGGAAGATTCGTATGGCAATTAAGAAACCGCAGCGTGCCGAGCAGAAGGAGATTAAAGGTCCTGTATCCCCACGGACACTCTCAAAGAACGTTCCTGGATTCGTTCCACGTCTACGCAAACTGTAGTGGCTTCATATGCAGCTCGCTCAGCGTCTGCTGATGCAGGATGAGGGAAGGGGGAGAAGGGGGATGTCACTGCCATAGATTGAGAATGTAGATACAAATCACTCTACCTGATGAAGCGCATCCCGCTTACCTGTTTTTTGTTAGCGTTGCCGATGCTCCAGTGCGCTGGCGTTGTAAAAGGGAACGAGCTACGTTGCTGTTCAGCCGGCTGGCATAAGGACATGCGCACGTGTGCACGTACCCCTCTAGGTTGTGTCCCTTTGATAGACGAATTGTACTCCTCCTTCAGCACAGTGACGGCTATTGTGGTTGTCAATGTGGTCGGTGAGACGGGGAATGGCGCAGTACAAAGTAATGCCAGCTAGTTTGCGGCCGTCAAATGAAGTGTCTGTCCAGCTCAATATATATATATATATATATATATATATATGATGTACTTCAGTAACAAAAAATGATGATTTTGCAGCACATGTAAACGGGGGACGCTCTCATATATATTCACATACACAATAGTTCCACTTAATGTGACAATGCAGAATGCGGAGCTGTCGAGGAGCTGTGTGTGCGGGTATGCAGGTAAACAGGATACTAGCAAGCTGGCGCGCGTATCCCTTTGTATCACTCTGCACCCCCCTATAGGTGAATACATGGGGGGCGCGTAGAAGTCTATTATATTCTGATAATTTATTTGGTATTGTTATTGCAGGGGAGCAAAGAGCGAAAAGGGAGAATGTAGAGGAGGAGCCAGTTTAGAATTGTGAGAAGCATGAACTGTGCAATGTGAAAGAATGGTGACGGTCACAGAAGAAAGAGAACAAATGGAGGTGTTCTCGCAGAAGAACATGATAGATCAGTTATCTGAAGCTCTTTGGTCATCCACATTTTGTATATCGATGGTTTGCTATACAAATCGGAGTGTGTGTGGGGGGGAGGAAGAAACAGATAGTGGTCCATCATTTGTCGGGCGTGATCCAACAGCCGTTTGTAGCATACCTGAAATGCACGCGGGCGGTTGGACCTGTGAGCACGATGCGTATAGATGAACATATTATTTTATTACTAGGCTTCCAGTGTGCAGCATGTTTCGTATCGCAAGTACATACATATAAACTCATCTCCTGATGTCACTTTACTTTGTGTTCCTCCAACGAGCGCAGTACTGCCTGTGAACAGCCACAGTAATATGATATATATATATATATATATATACAAAAGCAGACAACTGTAGCACATGCACTGTACATTTGGGCATTTAAAAAAATGATTTCTGATGCAACACATGCATCAGAAAATCGGGTGATGAGTTATGCACATTGAGCTATTTGTATTTATTGTCCTGTCACACTTCCCCGTGTCGTGTCTTCATTTAGCACATAAGAACAGCTAACTGTTTGATCAACAATAGTGACAATCTAAGCGCGTCTTCAGCCGATCTATTCTCCTGCATGTGTGGAGGGGAGGGAGTAGAGTGGGCATAGAATGTGCTGACGCTGAAAAAGGAATTCACACCGTCGCCATCTGCGTGTGTTGATATAATTTCTTTTTGTTTGGCTTCGCGATCACGCAGACACACTTAAAAAGGGGAAGAGTGATAGCCGGTGACTTTTGCTATTGATCCGTTTACTCTATCATGCATTGTGATGATACGCAGCAAAGTCAATGCAGATCTACTTACTGAGTCTAGGCAGTTAGCGTCGTCGCTTCTGCTAGAAAACACGGAGCTCAAACAAGCGCATGAGGCTCTACAACAGCGATGCAAGCAGCTGGAGGCCTCGGCTGCCACCAACAGCCCAGGATCTACTGCACCCGCAGCGGACGCGCTGACTGCTGAGTTGCTGACGGAAAAAGAGCGCTGTCGCCGCCTTGAGCAGCAGGTTCAACTGATGCATGGTAACGTCACCACACTGGAGAACATTATTCAGTCTCGTTTAGAACCGCATGGGAAGACGGGGGACGGTGGTGATACAGCAATCGCAGGAAGTGGGTGGCAGCAGCTGGGCAGTGGGCGGCACACAGCAGCCGCGGACGCCGCGCTAGTAGCCCGGGTGAAGTCCTTGGAGGCGGAGCTGCGCTGCTGCAAGGACACAGAGAGGACCCAGTATCGTGTTATCGACGAACTGAAAGGCGCTCTACTTGCTGCAGGGGCACACAGAGACAGAGGTGGTATCCACTCTGGCGCGCTCGTAATGCCAAGGCGCGAAGGGTTAATGAAATCCACCCAATTGTGCCGTGCTGCGCTTCACACTCTGGAATCGATGAGTGATGGTATCCGCGAATTGGAGGTGGAGGCGGGGGAGAGTGGTGCTACTGTAGGGAGGCTCTCTCAACGGATGTCCTCGCTGGAGGACAGGTTTGCATCCGTTGTGGATGCTGACGCGCGCCTGCTCACCTACCTGCAGGAGCTGCTCCACAGGAGGGAGAGCGAGCTTGCATATGAAAAGAGTCGAATAGCCGTTGCAGAAGGCTTACTTCCTGAAGTGGAGACGTTGCTTGCACGGGCGCAGGAGCGCCTTACGGTGAAGGATAACGAACTACAAGAAGTACGGATGCAGTGCAAGCGTCTGGAGGACGGGAATCTGCTCCTAAGGGAAAAAGCTACCAGCACCGAGATAGAGTTGGAGGCACTACGACACACCCTTGCTGAGAAATCAAAACCAGCTAGGTTTGTTTAGGCGAAGAGAGAGAATCACGGCTGGCACTTCTTTTTTATTAATTATCTATCTTGGTTTGCTGTTGTGATTACTCTTCCTGTACGCTCTTTTCTTTGCAACGACGGGAAGCACTCCAATGCGCACATCTCTGCCCCCTTCCTCCGACAGCGGTAGCGTCGCAGGTCCCAAAGCGTCCACGTTTTAGTCTCTTCCTTCAGTGGACCCGCCTCTCGTCACTTGCACCCGCATCATCATTGCAACTTATTCTGCTTTCTATTATCACGAGAGAGAGGCATCAGGCGGGACATCCACTCAATTTGTCGCTTCACTATAGTACTAAAGCGGAACCCCACATTTTTTTCCTTTGCTGCGCCTCTTTTTTGCTGTCGCTTGGAGGGTGTGCTACGAGCTTCCCGACAAACGGAGACAGACGAGACATCAGGTGCGCAACCGTTCTCACAGTGATTTCAGCACGCAGAGAACTACTAGCTCGTTGACAGCTGAGCTCTTTTGGGGAAGCGCAGAGTCTGAGTACTGCACATCGACGGCTGCGGTCACAGAGTAGAGCCTCAGGAGGGAATGGTGAGCATTCGCTACGTACAGCAGCAAAGGGCCGACGATGCACGGAAAAGGCGACTGCTGGGGGCCCGACAGGCAGCGGCTAACTACTCCATTATTCAGGCTCGCAGATACAACGCCCAAAAGGCGCTGCAAGCACAGCGGGTTCACGACGAAATGCGCGATATGTGGCAGCAAGGTGTAGACAACCAGAAGGCCACTATCGCGACTCTACTTGTGAAGGGACGTGAGAAACAGGGCGAGGGCATGAGTCAGGCAGCAGAGTTCAGTTCTGTACTGGCTGGCGAGGCGCACAGAGAGGTCGGTGCCTGGGAGGCGGAGCACGCACTAGAGAATGCTCGTCACAACCTGGCGCTCGTTCATCAAGCTCTTGAACATAGAGAGCGGCTGCAGCCACAGGAGCTAGCAGCTCAGCGCAGCAAGCATGTCCGCGAAGTAGAGAGGCAGAGAGCAGCTAAGGTGGTGGCCGCCGCGCGCTACACAGCAACGGAGGAAGTGTTTGCTACGCTTGCAAAGCCCCCCATGCCGCATGTTTGCACTGCTAGCTCGAAAACTTCACGTGCCGGATGCGTGGTGCTTGCTGACATCTGCGACTCCAGGGACCAGCCGCGCGCTCCTTGCGCTGTGACCATACCCAGCGCCGCCGCGGAGGCATATCGGCAGGCACACTCCCGCGACACCGCTGCCCGCGCTGCAGCTGATGCCGCCGCGTCGGCCAGGACGGAGGCTCGCGCCTCTGCAGCCCTGGCGTCGGCGCGTGGCAACAGAGAGCGCGCAGCGGAAGAACAGCGTCTTCGCGTGCATCGACGGAGGGAGATTGCGGAGCAGTACCGCAACGCTCGGGTAACCCCGGAGGAGGGGGAGGGGGGAAGCGGGAACTCAGCTGAAGAAATGCGATCGACTGTTGCTGAAGCACTAGCGCCGACTCCTGCGGCCCGATGCCCAGTTACTCAAGGCATGAGGACCGCCACTGCGGTGCAGGAGGCGGAGCGTGAGTTTGTGGCGGTGTTTATAGAAGGCCCACCGGTGCTGGTGCGGGAAGAGGTCGCCACTCCACCGCCGGTGTACTCGCTGGATGTGCTGCTTCGCAGGGCGTGTGCATCTGACCTCTTACCAACGGAGTGCGACGAGGATGCGAACGCATGTGAAGTTGCCAAAGCCCAACTGCAGCTTGTGCCTACACCCCTGGAAGCACGCCCACTCGTCTCGCGGATGATCTCTGTAGAGGACTCCGCGCCAGCGCTGCCATTGATGCGCCACCAGTGCGAGGAAATATGCCGCGTTGAGGAGACTCAAACGGAGCCACTCGATTTCCATGCATCGGCCGCAGTGCAGGTGGATGATCCCATCTCTGTCGGGGTGAATTTCACACCGACTGAGGTGGAAGTAGGACCCAATGAGGCTGAGGTGCCTCAGTCTGAAGATCAGCGGGCTGAGGTAGACGCGGACCAGGAGGTGCCAGAAGTAGTCGCCGAGGAGGCACGGGCAACGGTGGAGCACTCTGTAACCCCCACCCCGGGGCGCGAGGATGTGGCGGTGAAGGAAGCACTGCCGAACAGCGGGTCTGTGGAGGTGTCTCGCGTGACGGTCGGTAGTGAGATCTGCTTGAGCGACGCATCATCCTCGGCGACTTCGTCGTTTTCGGGTACATCGGGCATGAACGAAGATGGGCATCACACTGAAGCGGGAGCACGACAGCGGCGCCCTCTTCCCCATCGCCCCCCAACACACTCGTGTGAGACTGAAGAGCCCCCCGGGAGCGATACCGAAAGTTCTTTTACCAGCAGTTTGGGGTCGTACGCGCACCCAACGATGACAGCTGAGCAGCTGAAAGTTGCCCTAATACGGTTGCGCAATCGCATGCGTGCAGCTCAACTGCAGTGAAGCGGCGCTCGCGGACACTGTTTATATGTTCTGCCAGTGTTTCTTTAGGAACGTGATGGAGATAGAATACATATATATATGTGTGTGTAGCCGTTATAGATACAATTAGATACAACTATATGTATACACCTCTCCTTCTCTCATGTGTGTGTAAGTCTGAGCGTGTGCGTGAGGAATGACAGTATTTTCCCTATCACAATAAGGGCTAAACGCGCAGTAAATTACAGAGCCACACAGATTGCGACAATAATAAGAGGGAGGGAGGGTGGGGTGTGTGTGTGGAAGCAAGACAGAATGGGGACTGTGGGGATGCGCTTGCAGTGTGGTTGTGACCGTCTCTACGACATGGTGAAGTAGATAGTATGAGCACATACATTAGTGCATCGCTGTTGTTACGTTCCATTCCGCTATCTAGATAATTCGAATTGAGCTGACGAAAGACCACCATGAATGTGCGGCTATGGGGAGCAGAAGGAGAACCAATAGCAAGAGGGCGTCTTTTTTGTTGTTTTGGTAATTGACTTGGCCAGCTGATGGATGTGGCTCCCCCATGTGAGGTGGTGGGCTGTATGGCTCCGTCCCCCAAATGAGATTCGTTGTAAATGACGCGTGGTACTCTTCTCTTCATGTCTCTACCGTTTTAATGATCCGACAAAGTAAGGATATTGCTAGTTAACTATTGTCATTACAAAGTTCATTACCTTCATAACTACTCACTAGTGAGGTGCAGTTCTGAGTCACTGCGGTTAAGCGATATATTCCCCCATCTCCCTCCACGCCGATCGTGTGTATTCGTTGATTCCCTGGCTCTATAGTATTATTACGCGCGCGCACACACGCACACACTTATTGCTTCTGTGTGCGTAGGTTCTGTAAGAGCTTCCCTCACCCAGTGTACGCTTAAAGAAAGAATAATTAAGAGGAAAAGAATGCGCAGGTACTCGTACTGGGTCTCTGCCAGAGCGGCAACCACGCTGTCCGCTGCCGCACGTGGTCTGTGTGCGACCCCCCTGTGGCTGGGGACCATCATCCCGTATAAGCTTGCTGATATTGGCGAGGGAATTACGGAAGTACAGGTGATTGATGTTTGCGTGAAGCCAGGGGACCTGATTAACGAGTTCGATCAAATATGCGAAGTGCAGAGTGACAAGGCGACCGTCGATATCACGTCCCGCTACTCTGGAGTAGTGACGACTGTGCACATTACCAAAGGTGCTACTGCGCGGGTTGGACAAGCGTTAGTAGACATTGAGCTAACTGACGATGCGGATGCTGCAGCAGCAAAGCCCAGCCCGATTGCCAAGTCGGCAGATCCGATCGTCGGGAACGCCAGTTCAGATGTGGTAGCAACGCCCTATAAGCTCGCGGATATTGGTGAGGGAATCCGAGAGGTCCAAGTTCTCAGCGTGAGTGTCAAGGAGGGAGACAACATCGAGGAATTTGACAAAATCTGTGAGGTCCAGAGCGACAAGGCCACAGTCGATATCACCTCACGCTACTCCGGAGTTGTCTCGAAGGTTTATGTGAAACAGGGCGAGACTGCGCAGGTGGGTCAGACACTGGTCGACATAAAGGTTGCTGGTGGGGCCTCACGCTCCGCAGAGGCAGTGCCTGCATCCATGACAACGCCACAGGCATCTCAGTCGGGAGCACCGGTAACGTCTCTCCCACAGTGGAAGACTGATAAGGTGCAGGCAACCCCTGCAACTCGTCACCTGGCCAAGTTGTACAGCATTGATCTTTCCCGTGTGACGGCTACTGGGAAGGGTGGGCGCGTGACGAAGGAGGATGTGATGGCGTATGTAGCCAGCGGTGGAGCCTCCCCGGCTGCTACGGCGGCGGTGCCTAATGCTCCATCCGGCGGCGGCGCTCAGCCTCGTATCGCCGCTGCCGCCGCCGCTGTGAAGGTGGGTGAGCACTCTGGCATCCCCTTAGAGACCGGCGACCAGGTTATCGCAATCACTGGGGTGCGTCGCGGAATGGTGAAGACGATGTCTCAGGCAGCCACCATCCCAACGTTTGGCTTTAGCGAGGAGTACGACCTCACGCAACTGATGTCCCTTCGCGCATCGCTGAAGGGCGCCGTCGAGAAGCGTAGTGGTGGGAAGACCAAGCTGTCGTTCATGCCCTTTTTCCTCAAGGCCGCTTCTCTTGTGCTGCGGGAGTTCCCAGATATCAATGCCCACTGTCCTGTTGACTGCTCCGCGCTCGTGCGGAAGAAGTCGCACAACATCGGCTTTGCGATGGACACACCTAATGGCCTCATTGTGCCGGTGATTAAGCAGGTGGAGCTCAAGAGCATTTATGACATAGCCACTGATATGCAGGCGCTTATCGACAAGGGCCGGCAAAACCGCTTGGCTCGTGCAGACATGGAGGGCGGAACCTTCTCGTTGAGCAACATTGGAGCTATCGGGGCCACCTATACCAGCCCTGTCATCCTCCCTCCTCAGGTGGCGATTGGCGCGATAGGCCGTCTTCAGAAGCTCCCGCGCTTCGATTCCAAGGGCAACATGTACACAGCAAATATTGTCGTCATCTCCTTCACCGCTGATCACCGCGTCATTGATGGCGCCACGATGGTGCGCTACGCGAACAGGCTCAAGCAATTCCTCGAGTACCCAGAGGATATGCTGCTTGACATGCACTAGCGATCGTAAGCACGTTCCTCTCGAGCTGAATGGTATTGTGAGAGGGTGTGGTAATTCTATCATGCGCGTGAAGACCATTTCTGTCCAGATCGAACTCCTGCACTCCGCACTTCTCTCTCCCCTCCCATTTACCTCTGTGGAGTGGCTATAGGCGACGACGGCTTAGATTGTCCTGGTCACTTTTCCTTTCCTCCTCTGTTCACCTAGCAGTGCCCTGACGTTTGTGCGTCTTGCTATCGACTGAGGTGTTGGGAGGGGGGGGTGGAGGATGGACAGGTACAGTTACCGTGTTGTGCTGTGAAGGTGTTACTTCTACATAAGCAAGCGACGGACGCGCTCACACATATACAAGGAAATGAGTCTGAGCCATAGGGGGGTCCGATGTTACACACACACACAGACACAGACACAAACACACGTGTACATATGCATGTGCATGCTGTTTCTTTTTCCTTTTGTTCTTTTCAGCAGACGGTGCACCACAAGCGTAGGGGGTGGAGGCCGTCACTGGGCATGCCCTTTCAGTGGTACGGTTCTTTGTGGTAAGTTGATCTTGCGCGCAGCTAACTCCATGTTTCTCGCTGATGTCTAAATTTACCCGCATGCAACTCTTGACATGTGTGTCGTAAATACTTCCCCCCCCCCCCCTCTCCCTTTGCGCAACAGGGAGAGATGTTCGTAAATAAAAAGAAAGTAAGTAAACGCTTCTCGCCTTCTTTGGCCCGTTCACGGACGAAAGTGCTGTCAACAATGACCATACTGGGCGGAGCACACTGTGTATGTGGGTGTATGTACGGGACTGTATCATCCCTGTGGTGCATTCCCCAAGATGCATGTATGGCTCTCTTCTCAAAACGAAAAAACAGTGATGCCGAAGCTTTTGTCTATCATAATGTCCCAGCACGCACGCATATAAACACATTTCTGCCTGATCCCGCCACTCCATGGCAGCGCTGATTCACTATTAGCCTTGTCTTTTTTCCTCACGATTGCCTTCCGCAGTGCATTTTCATACACATAGAGTGAGATAGATACGCACGGGTGCACGTCAGTGAGGATTGCGTGGGAAGGGTGTTTATCTATCGGCAGTTACGTTTTCCTGCAAATTCCGTGGCCTGGCGTGCATAAAGGAGAAACCACCGCTAAACCATCGCTCATAGCTTGACATACACCTTCGATCGATGGACGAGGGCGACAATCTTTTTGTCATCAACCAGACCGATGAGGACTTGCGTGCGGCCGCTGAGACTGCGGAGGGCACCGCGTTTGCGGCTTCGCAGGCAGCGGATACTAAGCAGGAGCCCGTTGCCAGTGGGAGCGCCGAGGGTCTGATTCCCCTCTGTGTCCAGCACGCTAGCGGCCCCCAGATGAACACCGCCACATTTGGCTACGACATTGCCCAACTGGAGAAGCGGCCGTGGGCGGAACCAGGCGCGAAGCTTACAGACTACTTTAACTACGGCTTCAACGAGGGCAGCTGGCGGCTGTACTGCATGCTGCAGGCTGACGGGGAGGACTCCCTCCTTGCACAGGCTCAGGAGGTCCTGCACAAACTGGAGCGCTCGACCTTCCACCAGGAGGAGACGCCCAGCGCCACTGTGGCACCACCAGGTGGGGCCCCCATGCTGCCACTGATGCACACAGAGGCCCCGCGATATGGCGGTGAGGCCGCAGCCCCGGCATACAGCGGCAACCCAGCCCAGCCGCCCGCACCTCTCGGAGCCTACCAGGACGACAGACGTCCCTTCCGCACTGACGGCGGTGCCGGGGCCCCGCAGCACTCCAGCTACAAGACCCGTCTGTGCCAGCGCTTCGCTGAGGGTCGCTGCACGCACGGTGCTGACTGCAACTACGCACACGGCTCCGAGGACCTCCGCGTGGCCCCGATGGGTGCGGGTCCGCGTGGCGGCGGGGGTGGGGGCAATCCAGGGATGATGATGATGGGCGGCATGTATGGCCCGCCACTGCCACAGCAGGTGCAGCACCCAAGGTATCCGGTCCCATCATTTCACCCGGGAGGGGCGATGCCACCGATGCCTGATCTTCAGCAGGCGCCATCCCAGCAGGCGGGAGGTGATGCAAGTGGCGGTGGATTTAGAGTGCCGAAGAGGGCACGTACTGATCAAGGCCCCGGCGAGATTTACGAGCCGCAGTATTAGTCAGTTTATAACGTAGCTTGATGAAGGGAAGGCTTGCGGTCGACTGCGTACGCGTGTAGTGCTTGATGTGTGGTGCAGGTGCGCAGGGCGAGGCAGGTGAGGTGGGAGAGGGTCTGTTGGAGTGTGAATTGTTTTGGCGCAAGTGACGGCAACTTTAAAAAAAGTGGTGCTTTAGGGGAGCGTATTGGTGCGTTGGTTCCCCGCTAACTACTGTGCGCGCGCACAGCAGCGGACGAAGCGGAGATTGGCGCTGCAGCATCTGCCACCACCATTAATTCTGTTAAATAGACGCACATCGTATTATGCGTACGGGTGCCTATATACTATACAGGACAGACATTAGCACTTGTGCTTACTTCCCTGAGGACGTGCAGCTGCGTGTCGTTTGGTTGCCCTACTCTCTGATAGGCACCTTGTTGTGCTCTTCTTTTCAACACAGTTCTGACACACACTCTCTCTCATAATACCGCTAAAAAAATCCTCGGCTTCGTTACCTCTTATGATTTACAACAACGGCAGTGACCGTAGCGCATACTTTCCTCTACGTCAATACCATCGCCCCCGGCACGCAAACGCGACAGTGGGGCACCCCTGCGACTTACACGCAAATATTATTATTATTATTATATATATATATATATACTGGTTGTACGCGCGCACCCGCACAGACTATTCGTGTTACTGCACCTCTCCCCCTCTCCTCCCGTCCACTCTCCTGCAGTTCCACACAGCGTCAATAAACGCGCAACACAACGATCTGAAGAGGACTAGCGAGAGCAGTGAGTAGAAAGAGAGGAAGGGAGACCGCACCCACCACAGACAGCAGGCTTCACATGAGCTCTCTGGGAAGGGCACTGCAGCGCTCTAAAAAGGCGAAGGCTCGCCAGGGGCGCCGCGAATATCAGGAAACTCTGGAAACTGAGCGCGACGCTGCCATCGAGGCGGCTGCCACCAGGGCGGAGGGTAGGACCAACAAGCTCAAATCCATCTGGGAAACCAACGATCTTGACCACTTCCTCTCAATCGCTGATGCACGTGAGGAGGGCTATCACGCCGAGCGCGATGTACGGGTGGTGATTGGGGGAAATGTGCACGTGGTGCGGGATGAAAAAGTGGTTCCTCGAGCCGAGAACACCAAGAGAGACTTGCTGAAGCTCTCGGAGCAGCTCACTGTTCCCAGGCGACCGCAGTGGGAGTACTCGATGAAGCCGGAGGATGTGCAGAACGCCGAGAAGACCGCGTTCGTCGACTGGCGGCGCTCCCTCGCAAAGCTGGAGGAGGAGCACCAGGTCATCATGACGCCCTACGAAAAGAACTTGGAGGTTTGGCGCCAGTTGTGGCGGGTGGTGGAGCGTGCGGATGTTGTCGTGGTGATCCTGGACGCTCGCAACCCGCTCCTCTTCCGTTCCAAGGACTTTGAGGACTACGTGCACAGCACAGAGGACCGCACGGGCTCCAGTAAGAAGGTAATCCTTCTGCTCAATAAGGCGGACCTGCTGACGGAGGTTCAGCGCAAGGCATGGGCGGAGTACCTCCACAGCAGGGGTGACACCTTCTTCTTCTTCTCCGCGATGCCCTTGGAGCCCATCGCAGGGGACAGGGAGGGGGCCGTGCTGGAGGGCGATGAGGAGGCGCAGGAGGGAACCCCCCGTCTGACCGCGGAGCAAGAGCAGGCGGCGATGAGCAAAATCATGCGGAACAAGAAGGAGAAGACGCGACACAAGAAGAAGTCTCTGCGTGCGCCAGTGGAGGTGGCGAACCCCTACGAGCTTGCTGAGATGCGCAAGGCGCTGAAAGAAGCAGCACAGGTGCCAAAGGAGAAGGAGATGAAGCCGCGCACAGCAGAGGAAGTTGCCCGTGATGGGAGAGTGGCCTCTTTGGAGGACAGCAGTGAGCCGTGGGCTCTGCTCGACCCTATTCAGCTCCTTGACCGTTTCGCACTGCTGCGAAAGGGTGCCGGAGTCACTGACGAGGACACTCCGCTCATGGTTGGCCTGGTTGGTTACCCGAATGTCGGCAAGTCCTCCACTATCAACGCTATCATCGGTGCTAAGAAGGTGATTGTCAGCACCACTCCAGGCAAAACCAAACACTTCCAGACACTCCCCATCCCCAATGAGCGACGTGTGGCACTTTGCGACTGTCCCGGCCTGGTATTTCCATCATTCGCTTCCACAAAGGCCCAAATGGTGTGCGACGGCATCCTACCAGTGGACACACTAACTGAGTCCCTGCAGGCGTCCGCTGTGGTGTGTCGCCGTGTGCCCCGACGGATTTTGGAGAGCACACTGAATGTTTCTCTCCTGGCAGAGGACGACGTGGAGGAGTGTGCGTCCCTGGCTGAGCGGCTGCTCGGCGCCATTGCGCGGCGGCGCGGCTACATGGCCTCGCACGACCGGCCTAACAAGGCGCGTGCAGGAAAGGATCTCCTTAAGATGTACGTGGACGGGCGCTTCGTGTATGCGGAGCCCCCGCCCTCCTTCCGGCCGAACGAGGCTGACCGCTCAGTTGAGCAGTACATGCAGGCGCATGGCGCGGGCTCAGGGAAAGCTGGAAACACTGTCATTGGCGATGATGGCAACGAGTACGAAGAGTGGGATAGCGAACAGGACGAGGCGTGGGCCGAGTTGGACCAGGCTGACGAGGCACGCGCCCTCAGTGACTACGGCGACGATGACGGCGCCTCCGTAGATTTTCACTTTGAGGATGGAGCACCACCCATGTTCTATGCACGCCCACACGGCATGCGCCAGTGGTTCACCAGCGCGGAGCTATTTAACCTAGAGGGGAATGAGTCCCGAATGGCAGAGCGCAAGGCGGAGCGCCGCCGCCGTAAGCGTGTGAACCACCAGCTGGAGCCCGACATGTACACATTCGTTAATCGCCAAGGAGACGTTGAACTGCGCATCGATGATGACGACGGTGTGGTGGAGCTGGTCGCCGCCAACGGGGGTCCTGTGCGCCCGCTGCTGCCTAGCGCAAAGGTAAAGACTAAGAAGCAGCAGCGGCGGGAGATGAAGCGCGCTGGTGGTGCGGTGCCGATGAACCCTTCAGTGAAACGTGTGGGCATTCAGGACTACTAAAGAGTAAGCGGCATAGCTGTAACGGGAAGAAGCGAACATCCAGACTTCGCGTACTACATGCACAGAGAAAGAGCACGTATCTCACGAACGCAGATCCATCGCGTGGCCTGTGGCGCTCGGATGCATGAAGTGCTTTTTGCCAAATAAGATTGGCACTGGATCCACAATCGGTATGGTGCAGCGGCGCTACCGTATGGCCAGAAGGAGCGAATGTGTGTGTGCGTAAAAAAAAAAGTGCACGTGCTTGTGTAAGCAACGATTAATTAAACCGCACGAATTCTGTTGAGATGGGGATCATTTACTGGGCGTCCGTTCTAGTCACGTGGCCTCTCGGTCTGTTCCCCCCTCACTCCTGCTCACGAAGAGAAATGGATAAAGAATACTAAAGAAAGAAACAGTGACGCACGCGTAGGCCTCACGCTTTGCAGAGAACCGTTTGCAAGGTAGCAGTGCATGCTAGCGGTTCGCACAGTGAGTAAATGAGAGAGGAGATGCCCTGCGGCGTATCGATCATGCCGCGCACACATTCACATACCACAATCACTCTTTCTTTCCCCTTTTGTGTCACTCAACTTGTAGTCTCAGAGGAAAGGCAAACACAGAGTCACACACGCACGCACATACAGGCATATACACGTACAAGCTTGTTAGCTCCACACTCCTGCCGTGCATCCGTCAGCACGCACATATACACATATACACACAGACACTGTCACACTTGCGCTCTGTCCCAGCTGAGTCGCTTCGTTCATTGCAGCGATGTCACAGCAGGCACTTCGTCGTGTCACGACGCTCTATGCGCTCGCCGTGGCGCTCATCTTCATAGCGGTAATCCTGTACATGCGAGACCAGAGCAGCGCCACCGTTGACTACCACTATTTGCGGGAGATGGAGCGGCGCGTAGTGTACACAACGGCGATGCTGGAGTGGATGCCGAGCCCAGATGTGCTTTCTATCACGGAGCGCACTGCGCTGGCTAATCGCATCCCCTTCTCACTTGAATTTCTCCCCGCCGGGGCCCACACTGGCAATGGACTGACCGTACAGTCCTCGTTCCCCCATGCAGCGCGAGAGTACAGCGAGACACTGAACGCGACAGTTGAACTAATAGAGAACTTTGGGAACCAGCCAACACTGACCTGCACCAGCGATCAGGCTTCCATTGGGGCGAGTTTTGTATTCCTTTCTCTGTCAGCGATTTTCATCTTCCTCAAGCTTGCCAACCTGGTAGTGTACCGGAGGCCGTCCATGTACATACTTGGGTGCGTGCTGGCCGTGGTTGGCGTGGCGCTTCCTCTTCCCATGGGCGTACTGATGATTTATCGCACCTTCGTTGTGGAGCAGAGTTGCGCTATTGCGTCTTGGCGCGACACTGTCCGGCGCTCAGCCACCCTCTACGCGGGGGTGTACAACGCTCTCTCAGAGACCTTCCCCACCAGCTTTCCTGTCTCTCTGTTGGTGGCTACACTTGCCGATGTCAACACGAATTTCTTTTTGGCCAGCGAATATTCGGTTCACATAGCAAATTACACAGCTGCAGATGTACAGCCACCCATCAACAGCGAGACCGCGAAAGAAATCCTTATTTCGAAGGAAGCAGCCACGTTGGGGTACTCTGGGCGTGCCCCCAAAACGTGGGACATGTTGGCCACGTGCAGCATACCCCAACATGCGCTGTTGCTCGGCGTGGTTATGAACGTGGACTCCTACGTGCCACGCTTTAGCAGCACTGCCGCCATCAACGGGATTATACTTCTCCTCGTACCGTGCGCTGTCGCAGCACTGCTGTGCGCCGTGTTTATACCATACTCGGCGATTGGACGCCTCAGCGGAGCAGATGACTGGATGAGCCCGTGGGCCTGGCGCGTGTCGGAGCACTGGCCACAACGGAAGCTGCTTCAGGCAGTGGTCATACTGGCCTTTACGCTGGCCATCGTCACCGTGTTTGTGAACCGCTTGGGCAAATACTACGCGATATCCACGATACTGCGTGGGTACATCACCGGGTCCATTTCCTCCAACCTCGCGATGGTGCCCGTGGGGAAGAAGTTGTTGACCAACTACGTGGGTATCATCAGTGGGACGAGCCTGGATACCTCATACCTTGAGCAAATGACAAACGCCACGACTGCTGAAGTGACGGCGGCGAGTCGCTTCTACCAAAATGTTTTCACAGCACTTGAGAGGAGCATGTACACGTTATCCAGTGGAACGGAGCGTGCTATGAGAAGGGATCAGTCCACGCTACCCCTGCTGATGAATAGCGACCGGGTGCGTACTTTCATCCGGGACAACTTGAATAAGAAAGCCATTATTGTGCCGATGCAGGCGTACATGTACCTCTATGATATAGAGATGCTCTACTATATAATGGGCCTATATGCCCCCGGACTGATCAATGGGCCAACACTCAGCATCGCAGCACTGCTGAGCTACGCGCAAGCCCTTGGAGGAACCGCCTCTCAACTGGCGATCCAAAGCATGATCAAATTAACAATCAGTGTGGCTCGGCCGTACGCCGAGATTGCAACCCGTCTTGCTTCACAAGTAACAACTGGCGCCGATATTGAAGCTCTCTACACCTCATCACTGGGGAGAGAGGTTGTTTCTGCGGAGGGGAGGCCCTTTGATGGTCATTACCGTGTGTCCGCTGAGAAACAGAACTATGGTACGATCTATTCCTGGCCCAACTTTCACTTCACTTCCGCGGCGGTGGCGGCGGTGTGCGTGATAGGATTTTGCGCTATCGCGGACTTCCTGCTCACGGCGCACTTCTTTGCCTCCTCGTCTGGTCTCAAGTCGACTGACAGGCCCCCCAACAGCGGCCTACTCAGCAACGACTACACAGCTCCCTCCTCGGTTCTCAACGTGAACCATCACGATGTCTGGTTATCTGCGGGCAAGTCCATTCTCTGGGTGTTTCTGCTATCACTGGTTTGTGTTGCATGTCTACTCATCTCGGAATCGTTAGTGTCGTCAGATGTGCGCAGGCTTCTGAGCGAGCGTGAGTACGATAACTCCAACGCTGCCCCGATTATTGAGGAATCGGTCGAAGCGAGCTCGATGTGTGCATCGGGAGCCGCGTGGTTGCGGGCGTACCTATCGCGCAGCAGTGCTGACATCGCCACCGCAACGGAGACGACATACTTGTGGACCCAGCGAGAGCAAGTGACCTGGGAGGGTGACAAGCCTGAGGATTTCATGTCTTCAGAGGCCAATGACGCAACTGTATATCGCGAGAACATGCGGGTTGCGTCCAACCTTGTCGCCACGCTGTCCTCAGAGGACTCGCAAGCGAGCGTGTACAACGACTTTGTGGCCTTAGCGACAGGTTATGAAAGCTACATCCCCATTAATACTTTTGCGACGTGTCTCAGCCCGGATGATTTTCTTACCTTTACACAAACCATGACCAAGTACTTGCTGGCACTTATGTATGCCCGCATAGATGAATTCGAGGCCATCTACACTACATTTAGCGGCTTTAACGCGTCTGGCTGCGAGTTCACACCTGCCGCCATCACCTTCTTACGCCGATGCCAGTCACTGCGGAAGCGATCCTTGTTCTTCCCAAGTCGCGTGGCACTGGCAAAAAGCTTGCTGGACTCGTCCGTCACTGCCACGGACAATGTAGTTCTCAATGTAAATAGCGCTGATGTGGCGAGCGGCATTATGAAGGTGGAGCAGACGGCAGTTGTATGGGTGCCGATTCTGTTTTCGTGGGTATGTGTGCTATTCCTTTTTCTCATCTTCCGCTCAGCTCGCAAGATGTTTGTGTCAATATACTATTCTTAAACGCACATACGCTCCGGAAGCTGCACCCCTCTACCCGTCTCGCATTCTTCGCGTGTGCGTTGTGTGTGTGTGTGTGTGTGTGCGTGCGTGCGTACAGAGGCTATTGTATCACTGTTTTGAGACTGTTCCTTGCCTCTAGTCTAAAAAAAAATTTCAACTAGAAGACGAAGGAGGAATACGTATAGCGGAGGTGAGGCTCCCTTATATGTAAGCTCGGGCCTTGTGTGGTGTTTGAGGTTGCCACGGCGCAACCGACAGTGATAGCGCGCTTTCTCCTGTTTCTACTCTATCCTGTGTACGCCCACGCTGGTGCGATATGTATGTTAGCTATTCCCAAGTGCTATGAGCGCCTTGCGAAACAATGCTTCCTCTGTGGCTATGTGGCTCTTCTACGAAGATCCACCATACTAGCACCTCAACAAAACATACGAACGCTCTTGTTACCCTCCGCAAAGTGGGCACACATTGCCACAACTGACACATGCGTATGCAAAGTGGTGCCTGTGTGTGTGTGTGTGTGCGATTATTAATGCAGCACTGACCATTTGCAAATACACCTCTCTCTCTACCCTGATCGTGCCCATGTCCATCGTGTCAGTAGTAATAGAAGCCACACTAGTAATCGTTGTGTTGACAGCATACACACACACACACGTGCTCCAGCCGTGTTTGCCACTCAGACAGCACCGCCAGTATCCCTTCATGCTCTTGAGGAAGCCATCCTCGAAGGTGACTGTGCGTGCGCACACTGCTCGCCGCCAGCTCCGAGGTCTTGCGCACGGACTGCCGGCAAGCACAGGGCTCCGTGCAGTTACGCCTCCCACGAACGACTTCACCACCCTTATCGAGTCGGATTGCACCGACGCTCTGTATGGCGTTGCTGCAGCCTCCCCCCCGCTCAGTGCCTCATCGCGCCGCAGCTTTCACTCCAACAGCAGCGACGTCCTCGAGCATCCTGGTTGCTGCACACTTAATCACCACAACAGTGCGGTGTGGGTGCCAGTGCTGACCCTCCTACACAAACGCGGCGCGCTCACCCCTAGCGACAGAGCCGCTGCCACACGCTTCCTCTCCCCCGCAGCCCACCAGGCAGCATTACCGTGGCTGTGGCATGGGGCAAAGTCCCCAGCCGATACGGTGGCTTCTGTGCACTCCTTCGCCACAGTTGCGATATCTACACCGCCGGCCAACAGCAGCATCACTGTGACGCACTCTGGTGTGTGCGGAGACTCTGCGCACGACCCCACAGTCTCCTTAAAGCCTGGCTGCACAACCGCACCCGCTGCACTCTCCACACACACGTACGTAGCTGGTGACATGAGAATGGCTGCCCCATCGGAGTGGATGACGATTGCGGATTGTGTACTGGAGCTCCGCACTCGAGAAAACACCCAGGCGGAGCCAACCGCCACGCGCTGTGCGGCCCCAGCCCAAGCCTCCTCGCAGCAGCTTCGTGACCGGGTGGCAGTGTGGCACGACTTCTTCTTTGCTCTCGCCAACCACCCCGCGCTGTGTTCTGGCGCCAGTGAGATCGAGGTAGCTCACGCAGCACTGATCTCGCTTATGGAGCGCTTCTATGCGGACATGATCACGCTGGTGGCGCCATGCAATGTCCAATGCGAGCTACTTCAAGGCGGCTCCAAGAACGGCTGCATTGCTGGGGGGGAGCGGGCGCAGATCACGTGCACATTCGTGCCGCCGATCCTGTTACGGAGGCTGAGTAAGTTGTACTGCGCCCAGTGCGTTCCTCTTCTTTATGCCGAACTGTTCCGTGTCTGCGTGCTTGCAGAGGAGAGAATAGTGAAGTCACTGGCTGCTAGTGCCACCGATCATAACCCTGGGGGCAGTGCCGCGGCCTACACAACTCCACTCCTGCACGATGTGGAGCTGTTCGAGTTCTACCTGTCGATACCAGGACGCAGGCAGTGCAACTTGCACTGGGAGAAGCAGTGGCAGATGGCGCTGGAATACGCCGTGTTCTCCTTCACACGCCTCTACCGGCAAACTCTGCTTGAGCTTCAGACTGATGGTCAGAGAGATAACACTTCAGCCACCACCGTCGCTGCTGGTCGCCTTAGTCGGGCTGCGTCCGTCTTCATGAACGTCTGTATGTGGGTTCGCAACGACAACTGCGAGGGCACGCGCTGCTGCGAAGCCATGCGGACGCTGCTCCTGCTCCACACTGAAGTGGCAAAGAATGCGGCGACTTGTGAGGGATGGGCGCGCAGGGGCCTCGCGGTGTGGGATGTGGTGAGGGTTCTGCGCCGCGCCAGCATGGACAGCATGGAGGCGAAGGCACGTCGCCTGCAGTACGGGCCCAGTCCAGGGCTTTTTGACGTCTCCACCCTCGCCGCCGCCCTGGACGTACTGCGGCCCGACAAGCAGCACTTGCATGCAGAGTTGGAGGCGAGCGCCAGTACTGTGCGGCTGCTGCTCCACCCATCCAAGCGTACGGCCGCCGACGTGTGGGGTCCCCTGGCCACTCACCCGCATGTGCGTCAGGCCTCGCGCTATGCGCTGGTCACTGTTGGGGCGCAGCTGGCCAAGCACGTGGTCAGCGGACCCTGTGGGACTGCGCAGCGCCTCCTGCGCGAGCTGCGGGCGTGGGCGGTGGATGTGGGGGGACCACTACACCTGGTTAATGGAGAGGCGGAGTCTCTGTGGAGGGAGCGGCTTAGCTCCGCGACGGGCGCGGGCTCCCGCGCACCCGTGATCGCGCCGCTGCAGCAGTGGGCGCGGCTGGTCGAGGGTGACTGCGCCACCACGGCAGCGGCGGCGATGCGCTCCGCATCTTGTTCCCAGGCATCCACGAGTGGTGGCGAGTGGGAATGCGGATGCGGTTTCAGTCACAATGTACCCCATAGCACAGCCTGTGTCGCGTGTGTGTGTCGAGAAAAGCAGCCTTATCGGTGGGAGTGCCCAGCCTGCCACCACAGCAACGATAGCGGGGAAGGTCTATGCCGCTGCTTGGGCTGTGGCGCTGCACACCCAATGCTGCGTCGCGATCCCAGCGCCACGTCGCCTTCACCCCTCGATCGTGGTTTCGGAGGGGTAGACTGCAGCCACAGTCTTCTCCACGGCAGTGAGTGCGGCGATGGGGTACGCGTGTGCGACGACTGTGGCTCCTGCTGCCCTACCGAGCCCGAGATTGACGGCTTCGGATCCCCTCTTCCGCACTTGTGCGCTTCCACCCCGGGGACAACCGAGAATGATGTCCTTGTGCACGTGTGCGGGGATTGTGGTAGCTATTCCATGATAATGGGCGGGGTGAAGACGGTAGAGAGAAGCGAGGAGCACGTTTGTGGTGAGTGTGGAAGCGACAACGGTCACGTGCAGGCATACTTCACATGGACCTGCGGCTGCGGAGAGCAAAACTCCCCCACGCACGTACACTGCTGGGCCTGTACACGCACCACGGCGCAGTTCCAATGCGTGCACTGCCGTCACTATGTTGAGGTGGCGGACAGTGGGAGCACCGCGACCCTGGCAGGAGTGTGCGACCACTGCGGTCACCCGCATCCTCGCGATGTCGCAGCGGTCGCGCACTCGAGACTGGTGGTGTGCCCCACCTGCGGCGGCATGATCTCGGACCCTGGATACAATAGCGGCGACAGCGATAGAGCCGCACTTACATGCCCACATTGCAGCAGCACAGCTGTAAATATGGTGCGATCACTGCTCACCACGCAGGCGGACCGTCCATGGGCGTGTCACTCGTGCGGCACATCCCACGCTGTTCGAACCCCACAGGGGAGTCTCTTGAGGAATGGCAGGGAGTGCGCGCTCCGGCGCGGCGGGGAGTCCACGCAATGCAGCCACTGCCACACTGACCGCATTTCCCCTGCTACGTGGGAGCTCGGGGCCTGCTGGGCCTGTGAGGTTTGTGGAGAGGCCACCAACTACGGTTTCAGCTGTCGACGATGCCTTGCACTGCCGTCTGCCGTTCCAGCCGCACAGGTATCGCTGTGGCGCTGCGGTGTATGTGAGCAGACGTGGAACCCGAGCTGGCTGCGGGTGTGCACACATCCGGGATGTGGTGGAGTACAGGATGCGAATGGGCAGTGTCAACACGGGCAGGCGTGCTACTCACCGTGGCAGTGCGACCAGTGCGGTGCATTTACGCGATCTGTGCACTTTAGTGAGTGCGAGGCCTGTGGCGGTGCGAACCCACACCAATGCTCCGCAGAGCAGTGCCGCAGCTGCGTTGCGCGACAAGAGGAGCAGGCGCAGCAACAGTGGAGCGCTGAGGCGCTGTCGCACACAAGCGCTGCTACTGACCGCGCCACGCCCCCTCCGAATCCGCAGCGGCAGGAGAGACTGGCCCAGGTGGAGGCGATGTTGCTAGCGGCAGCTCTCGAGGCACGCAGCAGCGTTGGGGATGGGCGCATCATGAGCCCTCCGCTTCTCAGCTCAAGCGCACGCGTGTACTTTTCGGGTGCCAGTGCCAGCATGGCAGCGCCACTCTCTGTCGACGTGGGTGAGACCGAACAGATGGTGAGGGAATGGTCTCTAGAGGGCTTCGAGGGGGTCTATGCATCTGCGGTACTCCACTACTGACGTAACAGCGCAAAGCTAATTAAATGTGTGCGTGTTGTGTTTGTTTGTATCACTGCGCTAGATAGTGGGAAGGTAACAAGGAAGAAGGTCCTGAGTGCTGGGGAGGAATGAGAAGTCCTGATGTTCAGAGCCTGTCCTATAATTGAGCCCCGTAGACAATTCTGTTGTGCAGGGGGGAAGGAGGGAGAAGAGAGGAAAAGAAGGCCCAGCGCATTATGGCATTGCTCCATACACATAGTTGGCCTCTCACTTGTCTTTTATTATTATCATTTTTTCTTTTGTCCTGTTGCTTCCTTGGTCCATACTTTCCTCCCCCTCCATGTACCCCTCTTCATCGGTTGCACAGACACATACACATAAATAGGAGGGACCCTAGGGAGCCCTTGTTGCCGTGCTTCACCGGGTGCGCCACCGACACTATCCTTGGGCAGGGGATGCTGCGCCTCAGTGCAAGGTGGGGCGGGCGCGTTCTGGTGGCCACACCCTTTGACACGCAGCCAGTCGGCATACCCTCTCCTCGCTCCTACCGCACTGTAGTACAGGCGATTGTGCCATCAAGCAGTATGAGCAAGGAGGACGAGGTCGCGCTGCTGCTACAGCGGCTACCACGCGAATGCGATGCAGCCAAGGAGGCACACCTGCAGAGTCAGAGGGCCAGCAAGTACTTCCGAGCGCGGTATGGTAAGGGATGCGAGGTGCAGCGGCGGCATGCACAGCGTTTACTCCAGATGGAAGGGAGTGAGGCGCAGAGATGGGCGCGCTCCCAATGCACGCCAGTGGCAGACCCACTCTGTCCGTAGCGCGGCTTTGATGCACCTGCATGTACGTATGTAGGTGTGTGTGTGTGCCTGTGTGCGTCTGTGTGCATGTGTGTGATTACACTACAACGTCTTTCACAAGAGATCATAAGTTATTTTACTCTACCCCCCCCCCTTTTCTCCACCCCTCCCACTCACTCCCACGCGCATTTTCAATGACTGAGGGGGGGGGACTACGTCCGCTTGTACGAAAACTCCTCTCGCCACTGTCCTGCTTCTTCGCGTTTCATTCCCTAACAATTGTGCACGGATATGTGTGGGACACCTACATGCGCGCATAGGAAACTCTGAGTGGGCCGCCTCAGTTTCCACCTACAGAGGTTGTTGGTGGGCTCCGGTGTGCTGACCTCCTCCGTCCCGTGCCACAGCCGCCGCAATGTACCGACTGTGCACTCTCCTCCGAACAACGGGGGGAGTCAGCTTTGTGACCCACACGGCTGACTCAAAGGAAGCACAGCGAGAGGCTCTGCGTCGTGTCATCACAGAACATGAGCGCGCTGTCCAGCGGAACGCTATCCGCCGCGTGGGGCCCGGAAGCGTCGCTTCCCCCGACACATACCGCACAGACGCCGCGCACTGCTTTTCCCGCTATAACTTGCTCTCCCTGCCCGCGACAAGTGGAGTACACAGAGCGAGTGTCCGCGATGGCCTGCGCTATCCAGAAACCCTTGCACAGCTGCAGCACTCGATAGTGGCTCCGTGGCAATCCTCGGGCCACCGTAGAGCGCTGATCCTCGCTGGGGGCGGCAGTCCTGCATACCTGAGCCGCATACTAAGTGAGCAAGTGGATGACGAGCCACAGTACTCGTACCTCGTTGTGGACCGAGACCTCAAGTCGCTTGCCAACATGGCAGGAAAGCTTGTTCCTGAGTTTGATGACCAGATCCGCTTTCTGCGCAGTGATGCGATGTTCGTGTGCCTGACATTGATAGAGCCCGCCTCAGTCGATCTGGTAGTTGTGTCAATGCCCCCGCCCTTCTGGTCAGAAAAGGGGAGCCACCGGCGGCTTCTGACATCAGACTTGATGAGTGCCGCTCACAGAGTTCTGAAACCTCGCGAATCCTCCGACGACCCACGCGGACTGTTAGCCTTCACCGACTCTGAGCCATACGCCGACTTTGCGATGGAGCAGCTTGAGGAGTCACGGCTGCTGGTGCCGTGGACGCGGAAGAATCCAGCACAGACCTACGCGCGTTGGCTTCCCCTGCAGAGTGGCAGTACACCTGATGGCCCCCCCGTCAATCACAAGGAGTTTCCACAGCAACGCCTCCCCAATATCATGGCCATCGCGGTTTCGAAGAGTGGGCAGACCACTCCCCAAGCATTGGCGGTGATCGAGGCCTACGACTATAAGCGGAGGTACTACCGGTGCCTCCAAGCAGAGGGCGAAGACGAGGGCAGCACGGGGTAGCAGCGCGTTCGCACACAGTGGGCGGAGGGAAGGGGGGAGCTTAAATCTGCTGCATTCATAAACTGTGTAAGTCTAACCTCAAAAAGTGTATCCGCCACTCTCTCTCCCCTCGCGCAACAGACAGACTTACAATGAAGCGGAAGACGCGAACACATCTGCAGAGCAGCGACAACACATTGTTTTCCTTTGCTCTTTCTCACGCTGCTATGCTCTACTCTTTAGAGGTTCCCCTTGTGTGTGTGTGTCTCTGTCCTTTCTTTTAGGGTACCTATTAGTCTCCCCCACAGCACTCCCTCCCCATTCAGCAGCGGTGTCACGCCCTGCGGTGAAGGCAGCCAGAGGAGTGGTACAGACGCCAGTTCAAACCACATCAGCTCTACACGAGCAACCAACAGGATAGGGCCGAGACAGAGAGCGAGGAAAGGGAGAAAAGGAGAAATGTATAGAAAGAACGTGTGTATGTGTGTTTATCTTCAACGAGCACGCGCAGTTTCTCGGGTACCGCCGCATCAATGGGGAGCACTACCAGTGCGTGCAGGGAGGGGTGGAGGAGACCGACACGGAGGCCACCATTACAGCAATCTGCGAGATAGAGGAGATCGGCCTAGACGCAGGCGACGTCGAGTTTGTTGCCGAGATACCTCCCCCCAAGCGGAGACCCCGCCGAGTTCAGGTACGAACTCCGTCCTACAGCGAACCTCCGCCGCTTCGGCTTCCGTGGCCAGGAGCAGCGAGTGCTGCTGTTCTTCACACCATCCCAGAGCACTGCAAAGATGATGTTAGTGCCCCAGCCAGGGTCGCAGGCTCGGCCAGAATTCTGCGAGGTGCAGTGGATGACCATGGATGATCTGCAGGAGCGCTGCTCACGCGAGAAGGCCCACATCTTTCGAACAGCTGGCGATGCTGCTGTTTCAATAGTCCAGAGCTACCTGCAATCTCGCAAGGACCCCGTATTCACAGCGGAGAATTAGGTAACGTACTTTTGACATGACAAGAAACAACTTGAAGTGCTCTTCGTGCGGCACTTGGACGAGAGTACTGTCAGTTTAGTTTTCTACAAATGCACGCACAGATATATGTAAATGTGTTCACATGCACAGGGTTACTGTGATCCATTTGCGTTTTCTTTTTCTCTTTGTGTGTGTGTGCGAAGGTATTGCTACTGTATGGCTACGACTTGATCCTATCGAGCGATATACGTAGATGCATGACAAATGATATTGTCTGAATACCTGCAATGCACCAACATAAGCAGCTTCTCTGAGAAGACTCTGCACCAGCATTGGAGGATGTGATTTTTAAAAAAAAATGAGGTAGGGACGGAGACTGCCATTTTTTTCAACGTGATGACTCAATGATCCCCTCCCCTCTCTTTCTTTTGACCCGCCCTCCCCCTGTACCTCAACGCTCACATAAATCAATGGTGACCTAATAGCTCGCATATCTAGGCTAGTTGATAAAGAAACGAACATCGTCAGCTGGCAACTTCATAAAGCAGTACATTCTGAGCAGAAGCGTTTATTCCGTCGAGTGTTTGCTCGTGAGACTACAGCTCTATTTTAGATACTCTCTCAAACAAGGGTATTTGCTTTTTTTGCCTTCTTTCCCCCATTGCGCACTTAAGTTCTCTAGCACAGCAGGCAAACAGCGTAGTGAGACTCTGTGCATACTTTGTGGTACTTGCTCAAGAAGCTGAGACAAGAAAGGAAGTCGTGTGGTGTGCGTGTTTAATCTTAGTGTTTGTTAGGCATCTTTTTCGGGCTCCCCCCCCCCTCATACACACACAGCTTAGGCAAACCAGTCAAGCTGGCGGGAGCTCCTTCTCTTGATTAATCGTACACACACATATATATATATATATACATTACTATTTATTTATATTTAGCTATCTTTTTTTGTAGTGCTCTATCTTCATTGCTATCAGGTTGGCGTTGACAAAAAAAAGGGATCCAGATCATTTCATTGCTTGACAACTCAACGATTCGACGGGCTGTGTGTTGGAGTATATTAAGGTAGCGTACCGCGTTGGTATTCTCTGGAATCGCAATATTTCTCTTCCTTTTTTTTTTTCATCGTAGAAAGGTCCTAATTGCTGTGTGGCTAAGGCAGTTATCTCGCTGGTGTTCTTCTCTACATATTTGTCTATTGTTGTACTGCAATTCCGGTAGCTCGAATAGGAATCGAAGTGAATTTCATAGGTGAGCCGTTGCTCCATCACCAAATTGTCAAGAACTAATAAGAAGGAAGGAGAAAGGGAAAAAGGGTGTTAGACGGCACCTCACTTGTTCCTTGTTCTTGTAAGGCATCTTGGGGAGAAATATTTAAAAAGGATATCAGTGAAGGTGGCGGCGTTTGAATCACCAAGAAGTTCTCCGTGTCGTAGAAGGGCTATCAGTGTAAAAGGGGTGTGCTACTTGTTTTGCCACCCTTCCACAACGCCCATCACACGTCTCGCTCCGCAACCTCGACAGGGCACCACAACTCCTGAAGGATACCCGCTCACTATCACATACATACACAACTGAACCCGCAAGGACGCTCACGGGCACAAATACGCATTTGAGCGTGCCTCCAGTCCCTCATTAGCTCGACACCGCGGCAGCTGAGTCGCTTGGGAAGAGGTCCCATCCAGGCAACAGAGTAGCTATTTCCTCGTGCACACTTAGTGCCACGGGCCACGCTATATTATATTTATTAAGAAAAGCTTAGCATTTATTTTTTTAATAGATAACAAGAAAAGCAAACCATCAAACATAGGCGTTTTCACTCTCCATTTGCATTCAGCAGTTTTATTTTTTGTTTTACGTGTGTGAATTAATCTGCCGCTAGTGTTTGTACGACATGTCAACAGGTAGCCACTTTACCGCTCAGTCAATAGCACTGCGGCAAGCACAAAGCATGTCACAGCTCTCAAATGCGGAGCGCAGTGAGAGCCCGCGGCTTATGACCACTCCACCCAGTCGCCGTGGCCGAGAGCGCACGCCCTCGCCATCTGCTGGACACTCCAACAGCTCGAGCGGTAGCTATGCTATACCGACTGCGACGCGGTGGTGTACCCGCAACGAGAGCCACAGCTCGAGCGCCCAGATGCGCGAGTTGGTCTCTCTAGAGGAGAAATCTGCCAAGGCGCTGCCACCCAGTCACCCGACGCCGATAGAGTCGCAAGGCGCATCGATTGAGGGAGCCACTGACGTGCTGGCACTCGACTCTTCGCCGCCCACTTGGGCGATGGCGGTGCCTGAGGCCCCCAGCGCCCTCTCACTGAGTGCTAGTTGCGAAACCTTTGGTGAGTCATCACCGCTCAGTACAGGCCGCACTTCGCGTGTGTCCAAGTGCCGGCGCAAAATGCAGTCCTTGACCGCACCAGCATTCAATCTCAAGCCGATCGAGGCCCAGCAGGACCAAGGCGACCACCTGAAGGACGTCTGCAACGCCGCGGAGTGCGACCCAATCAGCGAGATCACCGACTTGCTGTGGCTTGGAACGTGGAGGGATGCTTCAGACGCCGAGCTCCTGCAGCGGCACAACATCACCTTCGTCCTCAATGTGGCCAAGGAGCTAGATCCCTCGCAGGAGAGCGCTATGATAGGCACCAACAAGGCCATCGTTAGTGCGTCCATCCCGATGAGTGATTGCCACAATCAGAAAATATGTGAGCACCTTGACAGAGCCTTCGAATTCATCGAGAAGGCCCGTGAGCAGCGGGCGCGTGTGCTTGTCCACTGTCGCCGAGGCATCTCACGCAGTGCGGCGATCGTTGTGGCGTATCTGATGGCGACGCGGGGTGTGTCGTACACTGACACACTCAGCTTCGTCCAGGAGCGACGTCCCTGTGTGTCTCTCAACCTCGCCTTCCAGGAGATCCTCTCGGATTACCGCCCATCCATGCGCTGGCGCGGCACTCCCTGCACAAACAGCACTGGACATGCCGTCGTCGGCGATGCCCCCCTTCGCGTCACCTTCGAGGGGCACCGCCGTGGAGAGGCGGCGAGCCTCGATGGGGGTGCAGGCCCGGCATCACCGTTGCGTGGGGGTCCTGGCATGATTCGAAGCGCCTTCTCGCTAGGAAATGACGACGACGAAGACGACGACGACGATGACACCAGGGAGACCTTACCTGTCCCAGTCCAACCAGAGACACGCACGAAATTACTGCGCTCCCGTGGTAAGGTCGCCCCGCCAAATGGACGCCAGCCCAGCGTGATCAGCATGACTTATTCCCTCAGCGGAGGGTACACCTCATCAGCGATATCGCCTGTCCCGAGCTCCTCGGGTGAGCGTTCTCTGTTTCCGATGGGCACTACCCCATTGAGTGAGCAGCCTAGCTGGATCGTGACGTCGATATCAAACCTGGAACTGCGGCAGTAGCGGGCGGGAGGGCATTTGGTGTCACGGGAAAGGCAACCGTTACTAGCAGGCGCTCGGCTGAACGTGCACCACAGTAGTGAAGCTGCGATCGTGTTTATTCCTCTGCGCATGGCTCTACAGCAAGCCTCTCACGGATTCGGCAAGGCGTCTCTGTATATTCGATTGTAATTGTGCTTTTTTTGAGTTGTGTTTACAACGTTGTTTTTACTTTACGCACTCCTCCCTCCCTCCCGACACAGGCATTCTTTGTGTATGTCTTGCTATTTGCGATATCACCACAGCTTTTTGAAAGACGAAAAAGCTGTGCAAATCTGTTTTTATTTTTATTGTTATTGTTTGTGTGTGTACGTTGCGTATTCAGATACTGATATAGGTGAGCATGACACAGATGGCAATCTTTCGGGCGTATATGGACTCTCTTTGAGTGGCTGTGTGTAATGGAGAGAAAAAAGGAGAAAATGATAGCAAAGAGAGGACGAAAACAGTTTAAGGATTAATTATTGAGAAGTGACCGTCGTGAGTTCTTATTTTTGTGTATGCGCGCGTGGCAGTCTGCTGTATCCGGTCTTTGTTAGCTTCATTGCACTTTTCTTTTTGAATATACATACACATATATAGGCCTCTGGGCATGTTTGCGTTCTACGCATTCACGCGCGCACACACAGACGTACGGCATTTATATATGTATGCTCCGTCTTTGACCTGTTGGCGCGCTGCGTAAGTGCTGCCGCCACCTTCACTCTTCATTTTCGTTCTTTCTGATCCTTTTTCTCGCTCAATCACGTACAGCTTCTCAGCTGCCTACACTGAAGACTCTGCAGTAATTGCATCACGCAGTAGTCATTCATCCACAGGGCCGAGAAGAGGGGTCAGTCGTATCCTTGGTCTCACTGGGGCACATGGAAGATCAAAAGGAAAGAAGAACGGCTGGGTGGACATTATTTTTTAGTTTTGTGTCATGAAGTATCTTTCGGTACGACGTTTTTCTATCTTTTTTTTTTGAGGGAGGCATATTTGTGTGAGGGGGTGGGGCGAGCGCGACAGGGATCACAGTAAACAAATAACATAAACGAATTGGGATAGATCAACTGTACAACGGAGGCTACTGTGCATCATGTGTGTTATTGTGGGGAGAACGAAAGGGGGATTATGATCACCATCAATAGGAACTGGTTCTCCCCCCCCCCCTACTACTCCATGCGAATTGGCACACACACTTTCAGTATCCATATGTGTACCTAAGCATGTGCATTGGCACTCTTTGTATGTGTACATCCCATCGCACATGGTTCCCCCCTCACCCCCTTACTCGGTGTGAAACTGGTCCTTTTTTTTACCTTTTACTTTGTGTTTATTTACCTTTGTGAAGGATACATATTGAGCGATTAGGCATGAAACTGTAACTTTGCTTATCACTCTTATTACGCATTTAAATATTGATATATTTATATATGTACACATTGGTATGGCGAAGCATTGTTTCTGATGGGTAATACGATGTGGCTGTGGTAAATGATGTTGAGGGAGGACGGTGTGCAGTACTCATTGCTTGCTTTCCCCACTGGCACCTAACACCCTCGCACTGCCCCTCTAACTACACTGCTTGATAGATGGAGGGGGATAGGTAAGGAACCAAGCAAAAAAAGAGTATGAGCTTTGGTGTGCGGTGTTAACTGGTTGGTTTTGGCTATGTGATGATGTGTTGCAGATGGGCAAATGAAGGCAGCGTAGAGAGCTGCCTCGCTTACCATTGGTGGTGTTCTCTGTTACTGGGCCCTTCTGAAGGTCTCTTTTTCTCCTTTATTGCTATTCTTCTTCTCAATGCAGTGAAAGCCTTTTGTATGCATTCATTTTTTTTTTATCATTTCAATGTGCCGGGATGTGCCTTCCCTTTTCATTGTATTTTATGTGTGTGTCTCAGTGCCTCGTCCTAGACAGATGCGGGCAAAGGCACAGTTGGACGTGGTCAATATATAGACATATATATATATATATATGATTCTATGAGAAGGTAACTAAACTGTCCGTTTAGGAGTACTTCGTGTGGGGGCCCTCATGAGCGGTCTCATGTGGAGTGCCGCTTCATCTTTTCTTACACACATTCATAAGGGTGTGGAATGGTGCTTTTAGGCGCTACCGGGTCGAGTGTGCTGCTTCCCACTGTGTGTGTATGTGTGTGTGTGTGTGTGCTGGATAGTGATTCAAAAAGTGTGGTGCACCACGTCTGGAGTAAAGTGAATCGTCAAAGTCTATATATCTGCACCCCTCACGTACACACACACACACATTTTCTTTGTGTCCTTTCGCGATTACTGGTGAAGGGCTGCGGGTAATCCATTCTGAGATCATAGTAAGATGTACTATATATGTATGGTCCGCGCAGTGTGGCTCAAGGTCTGGTGATAGCGGCGCTTCCTATCAGCTCTCTCCTCCTACCACCCCACTGGACCTAAAGAGATATCTCCGCCCCCCCCCCCCACCCTGCGATGAAAGGTGGCAGCTGCCATCTTGTGAACGCTGCTATTCCATATCAGCGCCAATGGATGCTGCATCGTGTGTGTATGTAGGTCTTCTCCATTATCTGCCTCTTTCTTCGTAGTGCTGTGCCATCTACTGAAGTTATTGGCACTCTCTCTGTCACGGACTTCTCGCACAAAAGAAGGGGCCTATAGCACTTGTAGGGCAATCGTATATTTTGCCTTTCATTCCCTGCGTTGGGATAGTGTATGTGCAAGCCAGCGGCTTGTCTTGAAGGGCACCATTTTCTAAAGGGAGAAAAATGCGTGTATCATTCGACGAGTAGCGGCTAGCACCATTAACTTGTTTGACATTATGCATTTATAAACAAGCAGGAAATGCACTTCTTTATCATATCAATAAGCTAAGTAATCCAGGAAGGCTCACTACCCTAAACTTCTTGCTAGTTCCGCTCCCCGCTTCTCACTCCCCACCCTCCTCCCCTTCATCTTCCCCATCTTCATTCGTGCAGCATTGTTGTCTGCACAGGAAGTGCGGATACCTGAAGGTCATTTACCTTTTTCTCCCCACGTATTTTCATTGCGCCTTCTCATGTTGTTGTTGTATTCCATTTCCCCATGTCTGTGTTATCCTTGTCAGTATACACAAGCACCTCCCACCTTTTTAAAGGACATAGTGAGGGGGAACGAGGAAATGAAATAGTTGTATGCAGTTGTAAATCCGCGCAGACAGATATTTCTAAACCGACACAGAGTGGTACAGTGCTTCAGCCCTTCCCCTCACACACGATTTCTCTCCTTTATTTATTCGCTTTACTTTCTGCCTTGTTATCTTGAAAAGAGCAATATTTCCCCAGAAACATCCACCCGCAGCACTTCGCTTAAATTAGCTTCCGGTGACTACGCTGTGTGTGCGTGCGCATGTAGGATCCACGTCACGTGCACATGTCCACTGTTCCCTCTCCTCTTTTCTTTTTATTATTATTATTTTTCCACTCCCCATGTGGAAAAATATATCCTGAAATGTGCACGGACAAACGACGTCAGCAAGTAGACTAGCCGCCATTCATTGCTGCAACCCCAACCTCCACTGCCTCGCCTTGAAAGGTATTAGCAGTAGCAAGCAACGCACACTCGCATACGGCATCTGCCGCCCTGTCCCTTGCCCTTTTTCGGGACGAGGAGCTCATCAGCAGAGGCCCAGCGCAACGAGTGCGTGAATCTACATTCACATAAATATCTATCTATCTATATATATATATATATATATATAGGGAACTGCGAGATGTCCTCCGCCCTCTCCCCACCCATGTCGCTGGGAGGAATGGACTACATCGCACCCTCAGCGGCATGCATAAAGCCGACACTCGTACAGAGTAGCCCAAGCAGTCACCACGCGGCCGTTGGTCGCCATTCGGAGCAACTCACTGAAAACCATGTGCCCGTCTCTGGCCCGCTTGAGATGGTGAAGATTACTCTTCAGGACTGTCTCGCCTGCAGCGGGTGCGTGACCACCGCGGAGACTATATTGGTCAACGCACAAAGCGCTGAGGAGCTCACCCGTGCAATGGAGGAGGACACCACGCGGCCATGGCTCATTACCATCAGTGACCAATCCGCAGCGTCCATCGCCGCCCACTGCGGGGTCACAGTGGAGGTGGCCTTCACAATCATCGCTGGCTTCCTGCACACCATGCTCCTCGCCCGCAGCGGCGCGCGGAGGGGCGTGTACGTCACGCATCTCCGTTGGGCATTGGGCATCTCCGCTCATGAGACCGCGCGCGAGTACGTGCACAGGCGAGCAGAAGCCCCGGACACACTACCATTGATTGTCTCTGCGTGCCCGGGGTGGGTGTGCTACTGCGAAAAGCAGGGCGGGGCCCTACTCCCCTACCTATGCCCAGTGCTGTCCCCACAGGGCATAGCGGGCAGCTACGCCAAGCGCACCATCGCCCGGGACCTCTACCACGTCTCTGTGCAGCCGTGCTTCGACCGCAAGCTGGAGGCTGCAAGAGACTACTTCCCCGAGGAGTCGGAGCGATCTGCAGGTGCCCCTGCCCCGCCGTACACAGACTGCGTGCTCAGCACTCTGGAGGTGTTGGAGTGGATGATAGAGGTCGACCCCGCTATGCCCTGGCGTCGGCACCTAGATGGGGGCTGGGCAGCAGCAGCCCTGCCGGCGTGCGGAATGAGGGGCTGTGAGGAGGATGACAGCGAGGCCGCTTCCGCCAAGGCATCCCCTCACATGGAAGGTAGCGGCGGCTATCACCTCCGCACAATGGAGTACGCAGCCTCCCTCGCGGCAGCTCAGCAGACCCCACCATTGTCGCTGTCCATCGCGTATGAAACCAAAAGGAACCACAACCACCAGCTCGCCACGTGCGCAGAGCTCCCCGGGCACGTGTTCTGCGTTGCGTATGGCTTTCAGCAAATTCAGAATGTCGTGCGTGCGCTGAAGAAGCGCCTCCCAGCGGCTCGACAGTACTCCTTCATTGAGCTCATGGCGTGTCCTGACGGATGCCTCAACGGTGGCGGCCAGGCACGCAGCGCGGTGGAGGGAGCCCACCAGCACGCACAGCTGCTCCAAGCCGTGAAGAACAAATTCCAAGCCTATGCAGCGAGACAGCACGGCGCCAGCGGCCCTGCCGTGATGCACGGTGAAGGAGAGGGGGGCGAAGAGATTCAACAAATGGGCATGCACTTCACGGACTGCGCTGAGCCACAGCCGCCTAGATCAGTGATGCGTCTGGAGGACGATCACCCCTCCACGCCATCGTTGCCGTATGCTTACTACGCTCCACTCACAGACAACGCCGGGTTCGAACTGTTCTCGAGGGAGAGTTACGCAGCGGCGGCACAGACTTGTGGGCCCGCTCTGTGGCAGTGTACCTTTCGGGACCGCCACAAGGAGTTCGAGGAACTACTCAACGAAGGTAACGTGCACAGTCTCAAGTGGTGATCACTTGGAGGACGCCACGATACGCGCACCAGCCAATCCTGTCACTATGTCTGTATGCCTGTAGACACACAGGATGCTTTACTACTTACAGAGATTTATTACTGTTAGTTCCCCTTTGCTGCTTTCTATTTTAAGCTGGTTTCAGGCCTATCAGGCGCATAGGAAAAAGATGAATAAAAACAGCAGCTTAATCGAAGTAACCTAGCAACATTGGGTTTCTCCAGTGCCCCCCCCCCCCCCCCCCCCCTCTCTCTCCCCAACAGTGCGATGTGCTCATCCCCACCACCTACTCCCAAACTCATCGTAATCTCTCCCCTCTCTGATGGTAACAGAAAAAGGGTCAAGTGCTTGTAGCTTAACACTCTGTCAATATATAACATATTGCTTCACATTATCTGAGGTGGCGCTTAGAGTAGGAATATTACTGAGGTTCGTGATTAGCAACCTTTGCATAGCTGAGGTATACGCAATCATACCAGGGCTGATTCATTGCTCGACAAAATTATTTTTTTTAGCTGTTACTGCTGCTATAACTAGCGGGTAGTGCGGCCTAGATCGTCTGCATACACGCGGAGTTACACACGCTACTCTCAGCACAACTGTGCTCCCTTCCTCCACCATAATCGTACAGAGCAAGTTATCGTGCGTACAGTCCTTTGCCACCATCTGTACTGTGGTTTGTGCGTGTGTGTACTATTATTTTTCCCCCTAATAGCTTGCAAACTTCACTTGTACACTAGGTTGACATTGCAGCACAGCTTTTTTGGCCCATCCCCTCCCCCACACTTGAGGTCATCCACACCATTAGCATCTCTCGCTCACATGGGCACTTCACAGCGAATACCGTGGTCAGCGCGCGGCAACGGTGCCCGAGCCCTTGTAGTTCTCGTCGTCGTCGTAGCAGCGCTTATCAGGCACCCGATCGTCAGCGCGAACGTTGGCAGCGCCGCGACGCGCTGCAGTACTCAGAATAGTGACTCTGTTGGACAGGCCACCTCGGCTGGTTCGTGGGCAGGCATCGAGTACCACATTGTATTCCAGCTAGGCCGCTGCGTCGGGGACTCCACCGACGGCGTGCTGTGGGCGCTCTTCAACGGCATCAACACCAGCACTACTGGCCGTGTTGGAGAACTGCAGCAAGAGGGTGTGGGACTGGTTCGCTTTGCCCTCACCTCTGGCGCTGCAGGGGTAGAACTCTTCTCCTCCGTGTTGTGCGTTAACGATCAAGAATGCACGCCCCTGTGTCATAGTGTTTCACTTGGAGAGACCACAAACTGCCAATGGCAGGCCACCGCGCTCCCTATTCTTGTGATCTTCATGTGGGTAGTGCCACTTATTGGGTGTATTTGCTTCCTACTCGTCGCATATGCACGCAAGCTGGCACGCGATCGCGAGTTCGCATTGGACGCCGTGCGTTCACTCCGTGCCTCTCCTGTTCGGAGCAGCATGCCCACTTTAGGCGCAGCGCAATACGCTGAGGAGCACAGCCTATATCACCTTGATGGCAACCCAGAGGAAAGAGCAGACATACCTACAACCTCTGTGATAATCCACAACGGTAATGAGAGCTTTTCGACTCCCAAAGCCAATCTAAGGTACGTGCTCAGCGACAGCACTTCACACTTCACAGACGTTGACGTACGCCAGCCGCACTCTACAGTAACCTCACACGTCACCACTAGGCCAACGACCAGTACCTCTAACTCCACGTTCACACACTCTCCTGCCAGCGATCTTAACGACACACTCACAACACACAACACATACTACGTAGAACCAACCTCCTACCGCGACAACCATTCCACTTCAACACGTAACACCACACCAAACCAAGCACACAATGCCACAACAAGTGTTAACAGTATATCACACAACAGCTTCGAGCACACTCAACCAAACACACCCACTGCCTCATTACTTTACAGACAGCACCATGACAACGACCAGCGCGACGCCGCGGAGAAGCTGGCTGTCTTCGCCGCCGCTGACCGTGCGGCGGCTGCTGCTGCGCTCCAGCTGGAAGCCGAGGCGGAGGCTGCGCGGCAGCTGGCCGAGTGCGAGGAGGCTGAGTCGCGCGAGCGGCAGCGGCTCGAGGACGACCAGTGTGACGTAGTGGAAGATATATCGGTAGCCGCGGCGGACGAACGTACTGGGCTCGTTGTGAGTATGATTGTGGACGTTCCAGAACTGCTCTACGATGTAGATGAGAGTGTGCTGTCGGATGTGTGCGGTATGTTTTCTGTGTCGCCGATGCGTGTGTGTTGCTTGTTGACGCAGGTGCGCTCTGCGGTGAATGAGCTGCTGAGCGAGGAGGTGGAAAGACGGTTGTTTATATTGGCGCGTGAGCTTGACGCGCTCTCTGCACTGGAGGACGAAATGGATGATTCGCAGGCTGATTTGGATGTGCTGGCGGCCACGACAGTGTATAATGAAGAGTACCAAGCCCGTATGCTGGCCTCAATGCGTGAGTTCGCTTCGACGTCTGTGGCTACAAACGGAGCCTTGGAGAAACCTGAGCTCTTAGATGAAACTGTTGTTATTGGTGGGGAGCGTCCACCCTCTTTTATTGGCTTCTCCATCGCTGAGGTGGTTCGAATGAAAGTACTAGTCGTGGATGGCCTGTATAAAGACGGGCCGGCGTATCAAACCGGAATCAGCATCGGTGACACATTGAAACGTATAGAGGGACAGAGTGTGTCGTCAATTGCCGATGTGCGGAGAGTCGTTGACACGCGCTGCCGGTGTGGTCGGATTACTCCCATGTCGCTGCGGAGCGGTAAAACTAACATGGAATATAAGGTAGCGCTGTGGATCATGACCGCCGATCGACGCTACATAGGGAAGCCATTCTTTTTTGACATTCGTCAGCACGAGAGGTTAGAGAGTAACATGGAGAAACTTCTTGTTGACAGTCCGGAGAGTTTAGAGGGAGGTGGTCGGTCGTCTGCGCGATCAGCAACGAGCCAGCGCTGCGAGCCACTTCACTCCAGCGTGGGCTCTGATTTTACCCCCACTCCACGGCGCCGCCTTACTGGGAATGGCTTTGATACCCCGCAGCAGGCGGAGGTCTCCCGCGCCATCACCCCACGTCGCAGGTAACGTCGCCGCAGTTTGCAGAGGAGATAGGTGGAGGAATGAGGGGTGAATACGAGGAGGAGAAGTAGGGGACTCATCTTCAGTGGCTATCTGAGTGAGTCCTCAACCCCCATTACCATCAATCAATTGTTGTTGATGGTTTTCCATTTAGTTAATGTGAAGTTGTGTTCTGATTTGGTACTTTTCTGTGACATCTGTGCTGATGTAACACAGTTAACTGTCCGATGGTGCGTTCGAAGTTCGATATGTTATTTCCCTCCCCCCCCCCGAAGTGTGTGCGCTATAGAAGGGGTCGACACATGTTTACGAAACTCGCTACTACTTGCCAGCTTCCCTTCTGCCCAACTGCTGCTACCACTGTAAATGTTCACTTATGGACTCGCTCCGCCTCCCCGTAGTTGTATGGTGCGCGCCACTACTGTGCTCAGTCGACATTGTTGCTCTCAAAAAGCCAAACCACAACTTACTCGCACTCCTCAAAGCACAAAACATAAATAATAAGCACCCACAATAATAATAATAATAAAGCACTGCGCCGCACAAGGGCAGAGGAAAAGAGGTAAACAATAGACACTGACATACACACACACGCGGCATTATTATTGAGGCCTGCACGTCCAGGTGTTCTAAAAGGAAAAACAACAACAGCTCTTGGTTGTGATTCAGGACTCAGAAGAGATGTCGACAGAGGCCTCACACATCACCGCTCAGATTGCGGAGTCCATGAACGAGAGGCCGCTGCGCTATTACGGCATCTCCGCGGCCGTCGCAATTGGACTGTGGCTGCTCTACAGGCGTTTGTGCTTCAGAACGTCGACCGACGCCACTGGGTACGGGGGAGTCGGTGGAGCTAAGGTCGATGTCGATGAGTCGCGGAAAACTGAGCAGACTGACAGTGCGGCACGTAGCCTCCCACCGGCCGCGGATACGTCGAGGAGCATCCCGCCGCAGGCGCCAAGCGAGGACGAGACCGTCTCGCAGGAGGTCTCCGACTCTGAGAGTGTCGACCCACTAGCGGCAACGGAGTCTCGGATGGACACCGCCGCAGTGGCTGATCTGCTGGCCGCCGCCACCCAGTACAGCGGTGACTACCAGCAGCGCATGAGGCAGATGGTGGCCCCGCGCAAAGAGGAGCACGCCCGCCCCTTCATCGGGTTTTCGCTCGGAGATAACATTCGCGCGGGTGCCCTAGTTGTGGATGGTGTCTATGGTGATGGGCCAGCCTACCAGGTGGGCATTGATATTGACCACGAGCTACTCTCCGTCGCTGGCAAGAGGGCCACAACCATCATGGAGGTTCGCGAGCTCATCAATGAGTGCTGCCGACCCGGTCACATCACCACCTTTGTCATGAGGGATGCGGATGGCGTGGAGTACTCCGCCAGTCTGTGGGTGATGACCTCAGATGAGCGATTTGAGGGAAGGCCATACCACTTTGATCCTGCCAAGCATGAAGTGCGCCAGAGTGACCGTCTCAAGCAGACATGGCGGGAGTCGCGCGCAGTGCAGCCCATTGCCGAGGAGAACGAGGTGGTAGAATAAAAAGCTTTGGAGAAGGCGCCCGTGGAGGAGATGGACGAGGAGGCAGTGTGTGTGAAGGGAGGGAAAGTCGATCAGGCGGCATGGCGACCTCCGCATGTGTTATGCCTCCCCTGCTCAGAACCCACACACTACGCCTCTCCCCCGCAGTACTGCGGGTTCTCCGATTGTCAGCACGTAAGGAGAGGCGCTGCGGTTTATTTTTTGTGATTATTATTTTATTTTTTCCGTTCATTCATCACTGTTCCATCGCGTTGCCTCATTCGTTTCAGTGCTTTGTCATCCACCAGCTTCGGTGGTGGTTTCTCTTCCAATTATATTTTTTTGTGCCGTCAGCAGTAGGCAGTGCGGCTCCACAAATGGACGTGCACGTAAACATAACTCCATGGAGAGGGGAGGGGGGTAGATTTATACGACATATGTATCGTCGCAATGAATACGCATATATATATATATGTCCTTATATTAATAACCAATAATAAATCAGCTATGAATAACAAAAAATTACACTCTCGTTTACTCATAAAAAAAGCAAATGCGCTATGAGGCACCTGGAGCAAGTCGTCATCTCTGAGAAGATATTGGCCATCTATTTCTAGTAGCACGCACTCAACAGCGTCACCTCTTCGCCTCGCCTTTAGGATTCGGTTCTGTAGTCGGCTGTCGACACTCGAAAAATGAGCATAGAAACCGGTGGATAGACCAGATTTGATTACATTCACTCTGCTATCCACTATTCACCCTCTGTTTCTTTACCACTGCCGAATTAAATCTGCCCTATTGTTGCAACGCTCTATACAAGGACGGAGGCGCAGCTGTCAGCGTAGAAGTCTTAGTTGATACACTAACACACATATATATACATACACACACACACACAGACACACAGACACACGCACGCATCTGTGCATCACTGCTGATATGCCGCGCGCCTACTACAAGCCATTCACGGTGTATGAGGAGGCTGTGGGCTTCCGTGGCACCAGGCGCAACGCGTACCTATTCTGCGGCCTCTTCTTTGGTGGGCTGCTGCTCAAGATTCTGCTGCTCTCTAGATACAGCACCGTTGTTAGTCCTGACGCCATGCAGCACCTGGAGAGCGATCCGCGCTACCAGGCGATGATGATGGAGCGTATGGAGATCGCAGACACGCTAGCAACACAAGATGCACTGGGCAAGGCAGTACGAAAGCGCCGCGCAGCCCCGCCAGCGTAGTGAGCCTGGTGTCTGCACCAGCCCTCATTCGATCCGTTGTGGAGGAGAGGAGGGGTGGCAGTAACAGATGGACCGTATGACTTACAAATGCCCCCCCCCCTTCTCCCCATCCTGACACACACACATACCCCACAACGCCACCTTACAGTATCTCTCACGGGCTATCCTACTTTGGTATGCATGCTATGCGCGATGTGCATGTGCGCAGTTTCATCTCTTGCATGCTAATTGCCCCTCTTCCCCTGCATATCCCATGTCTGCTGCCAGCCCTGACACGCTTATGCAATATCTCCCCCGTTCCTCCTACTGCATTTTCCTCTTTCTCTCCCTGTACAAGGTCAATTTGGTGCACCTCAGCATCGATCATTATAGCAGTCATCTCGTAGATTCAGAGTTGTGTGGTAGAGTCAGCAGGTGAGATGCCATACCGCCCTCGCGACATCTGCTCCGCCGCGTTTCACAATGACATTGAGCGTCTACATCAACTCGTCACCGCTGGGGTTCCTGGTGGTTACAACGACAATGAGGCGGAGGAACTAGAGGAGGCGGATGAGGCCGCTATTGAGGCTGACGAAGAGTTCGTTCGGTTCCGTGAAATGTTTGCTGGCAGCAATGACGAGGAAGCGGGAGCGGACGACGATGAGGAGGACGACGAACCCAACGAAGAGGAGGACGAGGCGCGGGCAAACGACGTGGAGCAGTTCCGCCTGACTGTTCGTCGAAAACTGCGCCACCGCGCCATCGCAGCGGCAATAAACAAGCCAGGCGCCCTCAAGGCTGGAACCTCACCAGTGACCGTCTCCACGTACGGTGTCCTCTTCACAGGAAGCGAGGTGCACCCGGAACTGGGGCCAGCGGCGGCGTGTCCTGCAGAGAGCACAGAAGAACTGAGAGAGCGACAAGGGGCTGACGCAGACGGGGCCGCGGCCCTGTGTGTGTACTGGAAGCCCAGTAAGAGAAGCAAGGTCCAGGCTTACCCGCTTCACTGGGCTGTTATGGGTCGTGCGCATGAAGCTGTCACCTTCCTTGTTCTCAACGGTGCTGACCCGGAGGTCTGTGTCGGGGAGGCCAACAGACACCGCGGCGGCGCAGTGGAGGGGGCATACAATGCGATTGGGCTCCCCAGCGGCCTCACCCCCGCTGCCATCGCCAAGGCCAACCGCTCATTCACGACTCTGCAGGTCCTCATGCGAGCCGTGGACGCCTTCAAGGCGGAGGCCCAGTCGGTGGAGGACGAGAAGCAAAATATATGCAGCCGGCTGGAGCAGCTGCGGGCACGGCGGGAGAAGCGGCGCTTAGAGCACGAGCAGAAACGTACAGCTGCGGAGGGTGAGGAGGAGTATCAGTGAAGTGCGCTGCCCCTTCCTCGACTTTATTGTTTCACTCACTAGAGTGATTCATGTAAACTAAACGGGGTGGCTGACGGAGTAATCAAAGCGAGAGTCCCTCGACCGCCCTTCATGGCTGCCATGCTATGTTAATACGGTGTGCATGGGTGTGAGGCAGACACATACATGTTTGACTGTGAGGCAATTCTGAACAGACACACACATACACATGAGCACGCACATGGAAAGGTTAGTGCCTTTGGTGCCACCGTACATTCCCTGCAACGTAGAGCTTGTGCCGCTCACCTAATAGGTTGTTTTGATGCTGAATTCTCAATATGCTTCGATGATAACTTTTCTATTTTTCTCCGGTGATGATTGTTTGTCCCCCTTTCCCTGGTCCTCTCTCGCTGTCTGCCTTGCGCAGTATTCGAAGAAGAGGTGAGGCAGTCTTCCGCAGTGCAGATCTGTGGGAAGTGTTGAATTAAAAAAAACAAGTTGAGCTCGCACAAACACACTCTGTCAAGAGAGTGAGAACGGTAGAGCAGCAACAACCGGAAGTGGTAAGGCCCCGATGGTGTCTGGATCGGATAACGGCGGTGCTGCATCCCATGAGCAGCGTGTGCAAGACTACAGGGAGCTGGTGGAGGGCCTGGAGGAGATGCTAGAGATGCAACGCCAGAGTGGGGCGGAGGATGAGGATGTGGAGCAGCTCATTTTAGATGCACGCGAGCAGCTCACCGTGCTAGCAAGCTCACTGAACGCGGAGGAGACGATCACGACTACTCCTGGGCTGGTGAAGGTACTGCTCCCGAACAATGGCAACGAGGGACGGCCTGTCATCATCTACCCAGTTCAGGCTGAGCCGCCCGCCGGATCCTCTGAATCTCTTCCCAGTACGTCTCTGTGTGCCCCGTATGAGGTGCACTATGATCAGCGTGACTGGTACGCCTGCGTCATCACCGGAGTCGTGCCCCCTGCTTCGCCAACCGAGCGCCTGCGCTTCAGAGCGTGGGTGCTGGGCTACAATGTGGAAGAGGTGGTCTGCAGCGACGATCTACGCCAGTGGCGCCCCTCCGCCACCACCACTGAATCACTGAGCAGCGGCGTGCTGTGTCACGCGATCAACCCTGCTAGTGGGATCTTCGCCCCCGCCACGGTTGAGCGGCTGACCCTCGATGGCGGTGTGCTGGTGCGCTTCCCCGCGTCCTCATTCGCCTCCCCCACTGGTGCTGCGGGGGCGGTGGAGGAGGCGGACGAGGGCAGAAGTGGCGCCGTAGTGGAGGTTCCACTGTCGCACGTCCGTGTGGGCCATTTTTTCAGGGAGCTGCGGAAGCGTCCTCAGCTGTCCGAAGAGGAGCGGCAGCAGCGTCGCCTCGAGGGTGCTCGGCGGAAGAGGGAGCGGGCAGAGGCAGAGAAGCAGCTCAAGGCCGACAAGGTCGCACAGGATGCGAGTGACTGGCAGAGTCTCATGGGGGACATGATGGGTGGGGGTAGGGCCCCTAATGTCAAACGACGCAGAGTGTGAGGCTGACATTTGTGTGATTTAAACGAACAGTCGCATGTATTGTTCAAGACAAAATTGGTTACTACAGCAACGTACCTCTGATTGCGGACATAGTCATGCGCGAGCGAGGAGATATGCCGCAATTCCCTCCCCACCCCTCTTTTGTTCTTTGGCAGCGCTTCCGAAGGCTGCACATCTCCCGCTACTTGCAGTACACACACGCACATGCCACCTCCCACCCCCCACAAAGGAGTGAGCTCTACGCGCGGATTGACTGCCAAGACTACGAAGTTACTTTGAAGTTGAAGAAAAAAGGGAACAAAGTGAACGAACATAAAAATATATAACGACAGGATGGGATTCAGTCTTAAGAAGGCGTACTTGCTTGTCTACAACGGCGCCATGTGCGCCGGGTGGATGACAATCCTCCTCAAGACGGTACGTCACTACATGGACAAGGGCACGGCGGACACCCTTTACCCCGTCATCGCGCCGCTGCTTGTCGTGTGCCAGACGGGTGCCATTGCTGAAGTTGTGCACGCGATGCTTGGCCTCGTGCGCAGCCCAGTGGGCACTACCTTTCTGCAAGTGCTCTCGCGGCTGCTGGTGCTCTACGGTGCGATCGAGATTGGCGACTCCCCAGCCCGCACCAGCCCCATCTTCACACAGATGATCACCGCCTGGTCCCTGAGCGAGATCATTCGCTACAGCTTTTACGTGCTGAAGCTGTTTGACGTGGAGCTGAAGCCGATCACGTGGCTGCGCTACTCGGCCTTCATGGTACTCTACCCTCTGGGCATCACCGGAGAGATTGGCTGCCTGTACAAAGCTTTCCCCTTCATCGCAGAGCACAAGCCCTATACAGTGGAGATGCCGAACAAGATGAACGTGAGCTTCTCTTGGTACAACGCCGTCTGCTTCATGCTCCTGTGTGTCTACCCCTACGGCAGCTACGTTATGTACTCATACATGCTGTCACAGCGCCGCAAGGTGCTTAGCCGTTCAGCCAGCGTAGCCGCGAGTGCCGCAAAGTCCAAGTAAGCTTCCGACGTCGTCTGCTGACGTGGCGTCGTCACCAGCAGTCGCGCGGCAGTGGCGCAGGCAGGTGAGGGGGAGGTTCAAAATACATAAATTGTTACTTTGATGAAGGTGCACTTTATTGCGCACCCCCTCTTGTGTTGAAGTTCTCTTCTGGTATCGTATGATTCAACGTCACTATATATACATATATAATCTCAAACTATATTTATTTACGCTCATGAGGATTTATTTCGGAGTTTGATCCTCGTTGGAGCTTAAAAGGAAAATAAACATCCTTAGCGTCACACACTGTCACACGGTCGGGCTGTTGTGTGTAGAAGCTGGGATGTACTGCAAGTACACGAGGGTCACTACACAATATACATATATAGAAAGAGAGAAGTAGAAAAAGAGTGTTGTAGGAGCGTAATGCAAAGCCCCCCCCCCCCCTTCCCTTATGATACGCTCTCCCACCTCCATTCATATGCAATAGGGCAGGTAGACACGAACTTCTCTTCTCTTCGTTTTGGCTGTTCGAAACTTACACAATGTTAGTCGGAAAGGCAGGTTAATAGGAGGGTGGAAGGGGTCGCAACCTCTGGTTTGCAGTAGTGCTACATGTCTGCATCGCTACCAGCAACGTTGGATGCCCTGAAGGAGGTTATCTACCCCGATCTCACACTCGCAATGGTGAATAAAGTGGTCGAATCCATGCGGGGGATTGGCACACGGGCTGAAGCTATCCAGGTGGCCCTGTACTCTCTCTCTCCCACGCAGTGCGACACCCTCATAAAGGTTCTCTACTGTTGCCTTGCCGCCGATGCTGATGGTAGCGCGCTGTACCTGAGTTGGCACGAGGAGCTGTCTGTGGTAGCGGGCAGCGGCAGTATCATGCGGACCCTGACAGACGTCGCACCATCAAAGTAGAGCCCAGCCGACTCTGATGGCGTGATGTTGTGTGGAGGGGGGGGAGGAGGGATGGACGGATGGATGGAGGAGCGCGACAGTTGCGCATGCTTATATCTGTGCAATGTCATCTTTTCTTTTCCTCTCCATTCTATGCTGCTAACCCATTCCCCCCTTACTTATCGGTATGCGTATGTGTACGTGTGCACGTGAGCGTGGTCGTATCAGCTCGGTCGACACTGAAGTGCACGTCACTTTCTCTCATCTTACGCTGGAGTTGCGAGGGGTTGCATGCCTGCGTAGTCATCTCGCCTCAAGTGGCACAAGCGTACCTGATATCCAAAATATATATATATATATATATGATCCCACTGAGTCATACGGAGGCTGTGTATCGTTTTTTGCCATCTGTCAGCCAATCGTGCAAGCGAAAACCCCCAAGATGTAATATGCAACTCTTGAGTTCACCTCCTCCCATACCTTCTTATGCGCTGCCCCCAACTCCCAGTTTGAGATAAAGACTTGGCTAATAGAAGGAAAGCTAATTTCGTAGATTTCTTTTTCCCCCTAGGCGTATTGGTAACTTCTTCACCTACTCAATACTAACGAACAGTGGGGTGGGAGGGAGCGAATGAAAATACGCTCGCACGCATTCATCATCACCTAACTCGAGGTACTTATCCACACATCACTAACCTGTTCACGAGCAAAACGAGAGAGAAATAAATGCACCCTGTCAGCGACAGTCTCGCCCAGAATGCTGCAGCGGCACTGAGTGTAGAGGAGGAGCGCCGTGATTCCAGGTGCTGGCGTGCTTTCTTCCTGAGCTCTGTTCTCACCGTAGGCTTTGTGGTCTATATGGTCATCGAGCACTGGGAGGCTGGTAGCATCGCCGCCACCGACCCACTCACGGGAGCGATGGTCCCCTACTCCTTTCACTACCTCATCTTCTGCTTTCTTGGAGGGGTCATTGCTGGCTTGGCGCACGTTGTCGTGACCCCAATTGATCTGGTAAAGTGCCGGATGCAGGTGGGAGAGTGCCAGTCTTTCGGGGAGGGCTTTCACCGGATCTACCATGTGGAGGCCAAGGGCTCCTGTCTCCGCGCGGTGCCGTTGTTCTTCCGGGGCTGGGCTCCTACCCTCGTTGGATACTGCATCCAGGGAGGCCTCAAGTTCTCCCTCTACGAAGCCTTCAAGTACCTGTTTCTGTTCAGATCACAGGATAATCTCCAGGACGGCGATGCTGGTGTGCCCCTTGGTGACGCCACCGGGCCCGCCCTGTCCTCCGGTGTGGCTGCTGGAGGCCAGTGGTACGCTATCGTCGTGTTTCTCTTCGCCAGTTTTCTTGCTGAGCTGATTGCTGATGTGGGCCTCTCACCGTGGGAGGCGGTGAAGGTGAAGATGCAAACCACGTACCAGTACCCGCCCTACCTCCGCGTGGTGGTCCCACGTATGTGGGCGCTGGAGGGCTGTGCGGCTTTCTACAAGGGCCTTGTCCCTCTCTGGTGCCGCCAGGTGCCCTACACTATGATGAAGTTTGCGAGCTTTGAGAAGTTTGTGCAACTTCTCCAGGCTTCATACGACGCGGTGGCCGGCTCGCCGGACGCGGTACCTGGGAAAACTGTGCAGCTGTGCGTAACACTACTGGCCGGGCTGCTTGCTGGAGTGCTCTGTTGTGTTGTCTCCCACCCAGCCGACACAATCGTCTCCAAACTCAATCAGCGCGGCCGCCCAGCTCACAATGACGTGGAGGCGGAGGGCTTCAGCGGGGCGGAGGAGTGTCATGTGGCCACCGCTGACACGTATGTGCTTGTAGATGGTCCCAACTCTGACGATGTGGCACTGCCTGTCAAGCGTATTGGAGCGTTCCCGCGTAAGGCACTGTCAACGAGTGCTCCGGCAGCAGTCCTGCCCTCCTCGCCTTTACCAGAGAGTGTGGAGGTGATGGTACCGGCAGCTGTCAACACATCTCTGCTAGTATTGGTAAAGGAGATTGGGTGGAGAGGACTGTGGAAGGGTCTACTCCCCCGGCTGTCCATGGTTAGCGTGATGACTGCCATGCAGTGGTTTCTGTACGATACCTTCAAGGTTCTGGTGGGTCTCCCTACGACTGGGAGAGCGTAGCAGCGTGGAAGTCACATCTTTACGGCTTTCATCCACATAATCACTGACGAGGAAGAGTGTGATATGAGCAATGGTTAGCAGTTGGCATGCTCTCCCAACCCCCCCCCCCTCACTGGAGGTATTAATCTAGGCTTTTTTAATCGTATCTGAGAACGTGAGTCGCTACGGCACACAGATTTTGGATTCGAGCCCCCGCCCAACTTGTAATGTATGCTGCCTTTCTTCGTCCCTCTCTGCAAAATGCTTTTCTGCTCCATATATATTTTTTGTTCTTGTGTATATATATGTGTGTGTGCGTGCGTGTCACTAGCTGTGAGAACAGGGTGAGCTGTAGCCCAGCACCCAGGCAAGGATCGCGCGCGGAGGTGTTGAGAGGGGGAGGGGGGGGGCGCTCAGTATGGAGTATGTGGATACCACCGACATCCCCTCTCGTGTGGTGCGCGTGGGGTGGTGCGACATAGAGGACGCATCTGTTGTTCCTGCACGCGACGATTGCCACCTACCGCACCTACTTCTGCGAGCGCCTCACCATATCGGCATTTGCAGGCTAACGTCCTTCTCGATGCAGCACTGCGCGGTCGTCACACAACCTCACCGCCATCTAACAAGCGCTTGCCTGCTTGGAGCGGATGACGTGTCCGCTGGCATGGGGAACGGCCTCTCCGACACCTCCCGGCTACTAGCGGCCGGAGACGACATGGGTCTGCTTACTATCATGAAGGTTGGCGTCTCCGGGGCAGCCGCTCCCGATGCCGGTTTGGTCAGTTCCACAACTATATTCGTTGGCAGCAGCTGGGATGCCCTCGCCTCCCAGCAGTCGCAGCACCATCGCCAGAGCCCCGCCGGGGTGCGCACGCTGCTGCCCGCTGCGGCGGATGGCTCCTACGTGCTGTGCCAGAGGGCCTGGGAGCCGCCCCAGCTGTCCCTCACGAGCACACCTCTGTGGATGGCGTCCGTGGAGCAGGGCATCGCATGGGCGCTTCCCCTCCCACTGCAGCCGCCGCGTGGATGCGATGGTGCTGAGCCTGGCTTGACGGGGGCCGACCTGCCGTCGTGCCCGCCTCGGCTCTTCAGCCTCCGTGCAGCATCTGAGGGGGGAGGGGCAGAGGATGCCCAGTCCAGCCGCCTCGCCGCTGCCTATGCGCAGTGGGTGACTCTCCACAGCCCCGCCACCGCCGCTGCACTCGTCAGTTTCCCTCTATCCACTGCCGGTGATCGCGGCCTGCTGTCCTGGCAGGTGCTCGGCGTCGCACGACCCTCCAGAGAGGGCGGCAATCCCCATCATTACGCTGTGGCTGCCCAGCCGCTTGGTGGCCCGTCAGGCGAGGGCGGCGGCCTCTGTCTCCGCTGCTACGATGAGCGCAATCCTGTTGAGCCGATCTGGCGCGTGGCGTGCGAGGGCGAGCGCTGTGGTCAGGCGGGGGTGTGTATAGAGTCCCTCGGTCTTTCTGCGTTGGTGATGTGTCCTCGTGCCAGCGGGGGTGGGTCGCTGTCAGCGGTCCGCTTCCACGAGGAGGGATTGGCAGTGCAGCAGCGGCTGGCCGCCCCACCGGGGGTGAGGGGCCGCGCGGCTGTGAGGGCCCTCGCGTACCACGGCGGCGTGCTCCACTACTTTGTATCCCCGCTTCTCCAGCTGGATGAAGGCATGCCCCTGTAGCCACCCTCTATCTCGTCCCCTCATTGCAATAGAAGCATCAGTGTGGAGGTAATGTGCGTCGTTCCCAGGGTCTGTTCCCACACACACAGCCATTTGTTTACTCTCATCATCATGCGGTCACACTCCGTGCCTACCGCCGCTTGTCACCCAAGCAGCTTCCTGCATACCACCTACCCCTCCCTCCCCCCTCCTCTTCTCTTCTGCTCTCCACCTCTCCGCTATAGTGTTGTGTGCCTGGACCACCCTGCTCAAGCAGTGAGTGCGTAGAGCGGTTTTTACTGTTGATACTGTGCGAAGACAATATGATGCGCAGGCTTCATGCTACGCTCGGCGTACCCGCTTGGTCTCTCATGGCAGGGCTCACCAGCTCAATGAGCCCTGGCCGCTCCTTGCACCGGACCCAACTGCTGGCAGCCCCGGCAGATGTGTCCGAGGACCTCGCGAAGGACATCAAACAGATTATTGATCATGACCGACTTGTGCTCTTTCTCACGGGAACCCCGGAGGAGCCACGGTGCCGCTTCACGTCTCAGATGGTCGAGCTACTGGATCAAGTCGGAGTCCAGTATAGCTTCTTCAACATCCTCAGTGATGATGAGGTGTGCGAAGGTTTGAAGCTCTACAGTGACTGGCCAACGTACCCGCAGATGTACGTGGATGGAGAGCTCGTTGGTGGATACGACATTTGTAAAGGAATGATGCTGGACGGCACGCTTACAAGGATACTGAAAAGCAAGGAGCTTCTGTAGCACTCGCAGGAGGAGGAGGATCGGGATCGAAGTGTCAAGCCACGTGATGGCGGCCTGTTTGCTGTATTTCTTTTGCTTTGTTCGTCTCGGATCCGCTTTGGCTGCTTTGCAGTTGGCGCACCTGCGTGTGCATGTCTCTCGCTCCGCGGTGGCATCTGCCCAAGACAAGTAAGCCTCTGCGTGACAAGAGCAGAGAGGGGGGAGGGAGGTATAAGAAAAAGAAGAGAGAAGCAGGGGAGGCTGTATAACGAGAAACTACCAATGGTATCAGCACATGAGTGTCCATCGTGCTCCTTGTCCGTAATGAGGACTGTGTGCCATTAATGCACCGTCTTCTCGCCTCACTGGCTGTCACCAAGGACCAGCAGAGTAGGGGCTGCAACCTTCAGGAGGCACAGGTGCCCCCATCCATACACACATATTTGCACAAGCATTAGATAGGCAGCTCCAGCAACCGAAAAAAGGGAGAAACACAGAAAAGCAGGCGTGTGGAGGGATGTCGTCGGCCCAGCAGGCGAGGCGAGGCGCAGAGGGCCTGGGACCGGACGCTAGCACGGCCCCTGCCGACGCACAGCAGCAACAGATGGAGAACCTCTGGTCACTGTACTGTAGCTCCCTTGTCGGTTCCGTCTCACACACCGATGCCGTGGTGAATGATATCTGGAATCTCTTTTACCCCCTTCTCAGCCATGTGACGCTCCTCCCGCTGGCCTCGACGGCGTCGCACTGCCTGGGGGGCTCCTCCAGCACCTCCCGCGGGGCCCCACCGCTAACACACATTTTCTATGTGGACCTGCGTGACCCCGCTTCTGTCACAGAGGAAGAGGCAGGGCACAGCGCCGCCCCAGTTACTCCGCAGATGTGTGGGGCACTCACTGAGCAGCCGCACATTGTACTACCGTTGCTGGAGTTCTTCATGGCGGTCATCCAGTTGCGTGGGCAGGGCGCCAGCAGCGCGGCCCGCAGCGGCGTCGGTGATGACAGTGGCGGCGGCGCCAGCACGCCCCCTGACCGTGTGTACTGTTGTGTCCTCGGCAACACCACCGCCGCTACTCCCTTCGCTAACCTGGGTGCCGCACAGCTCGGTCGCCTCGTCACGGTGAGGGGCACGTTGGTGCGACTCAGCCCGACACGCATAGCGTGTGTGCACATGACGTACCGCTGCGGCGTGTGTGGCGCAGCGAAGGAGGTGGCGACGGAGAATGGGGTGCTCGTCTATCCGACCACCTGTGTGGCGAGGTGCCGCGGCTACAAGTGGGCGCCGCTGCTGGACACTGGCGTGTGTGAGGAGGTGCAGCTGCTGAAACTGCAGGAGCAGACCTATGTGTTTGACACCTCCACCGAGGCTGGGGGCGGCGGGGGCGGTGGTGGTGTGAACAAAGTCCTGGAGGTGGAGCTGCGCGCCCCGCTGCTGGACCAGGCAACAGTCGGCGACGCTGTGTGTGTCTGCGGAGTGCTCACGACGCAACGAGGGGAGCGCAAGTCGGGTTGTGCGCAGCAGATATGCCTGCACGCCCGCTCCATCGTCGGCACCCGTCAGCAGCTCGCACGCCTCCACGTCAGCACTCGTGCGGCGGAGAAGGACAGCCTCAGCGGCATCTCAGGTGACTGGACACCAGAGGAGAGCGGGAGATACTATGAGATGGCGCGGAACCCGCGCTGGTTCGCTCGCCTTGCGGCCTCTGTCGCGCCGTCACTCTATGGACTGGAGCGGGTGAAGGAGGCAATTCTACTGGCAGTGGTGGGAGGCTCCACCCAGAAGCTCGGTGCGCGCAGCAGCATCCACCTGCTCCTGGTTGGAGACCCTGGACTTGGTAAGTCCCAGCTACTGCGGGCGGCATGCGGGGTGGCATCTCGGAGTGCCTTTGTGTGCGCCCACACGTCGTCCGCGTGCGGGCTCACTATGACGCTGTCACGGGACCCCGTTTCTGGCGAGGCCACCTTCGAGGCCGGCGCCGTGGTGCACGGCGATGGCGGGGTGACGTGTATCGATGAGATTGACAAGGGAGCAGCGGAGCACAAGGCCCTGCTGGAGGTGATGGAACAGGAGACCGTGAGCATCGCTAAGGCGGGCATGGTCTTTTCCATGCCTGTACACACGTCTCTCCTCGCCGCCGGCAACCCAGTGGGGGGTCGCTTCGACCTGACGAAGCCCATCTCAGCAAACCTGAACCTTTCCCCGGCGCTGCTGAACCGATTTGATATTGTCGTATGCCTCCGCGACCCCCACACAACACGCACTGGGCAGCTGACCACCCACGTCCTGCAGCTGCACCGCGGCAAGCAGCAACAGTCCGCTCAGCAGCCAGGCACCGGGGTTGGGGGCGTTCTACCCACTGCACTGGTGCGCCGCTTCGTGCAGTTCTGTCGCATGCAGTGCCAGCCCTCGCTGTGCGACGCGGCCTGTGTACTGCTGAAGGAACATTACCTCGCCGAGCGGGCCAAGCTCTCGGCCGGGGCGGAGGTGCCTGTGACCCCGCGGTACTTGCAGGCCCTCATCCGTGTGGCCGAGGCGAGGGCGAAGGTGGAGCTGCGCCACGAGGTGAGTGTGGATGACGCAGCGTACGCTGTGCAGCTTCTGCAGGACTGCGTCAGCTCCTTCCGCGATGTTGCGGATGGTGGGGCGGGGGTGGGGTCTGGTAACGTCGGCGTCAGCGGCAAAGCACGCAAGAAGAACCAACAAGAGGTGGTGGTGGATTTGCTCAAGGCGGAGGTCGTGCGATCGGGAGGCGTGAACCGGCTTGGGTACAACACAATACTAACAATCTGCGAGGAGGCAGGGTGCAAGAACCCTGCCGCTATGCTCCGGCAACTGAATGAGTTTGGTGTACTGCTTCAGCGCGGGGACGTCTACACACTGCGGGGCGTTTAGACAATATCCACCGAGTTACTGTGAGCATGTGAGTGCGTTTGGGTTTCTCTTTTTTGTGCCTAATCTTCCTAACGATTAGTATTGCAATGGACCAGTTTTGTGTTGTGTGTGCGTGCGTGTGTTTGTCAATTGGCGCATATGCGTGAGTGTAGTGGCGAGGACGCTCTGTGTAGCGCCTCATAATGGGTGGGTGCAAGGAACAATGACAGCACGCGATCATGAAGTGCATCCCGAGCCAGCACCGATAACAAAGGGAAGAAGAAGGAAAGGCAGAAAGACATAAGGGACGAGCGCCAGTAGCTTCTGTCTTCTGCACGCGGGAGTGCTATTGTGTGCTTGGGGGAGGGGGGGAGAGAGGCACTGGACCCTTTCCTTCAGAGCAGAGTATTGAGATCAAATCATCGGTCTGTCTCTCCCCCGCACACACACACACATTTTGATCTCTCCTTTCCTCCCCAATGTGCTTATGCTAATTCTGTGTTTGCTCCTCTTTTACGTATGTGTCCAAAGAGCAGCCTACAGGGAGCTGTTAGAAGGAGAGAGCAAATTCAAAGAAAAGGAAGGACATTTGGAGCCTACAACACACACATACACACACGCGCAGAGTCGTCTCCGACACTCCCACCCCCACCCTCCCTGCCACTCCCTAGAGAAACAGGCGCGAATAGTGGGATCACCACAGTCGTATTACACGGACTCTCCATATTCGCTTTTTTTTGAGTAAGTTAAATAAAGGAATTCTCGTCGTCGTATCGGCGTTACTGACGTATAATTATAGTGTGAGGAGACGTTAAGATAGTATGTGGCGTGTATCGGAGGTGCTTCTGAGGCGTGGTAAGCCGCGTCCACGTTCCAGCATGTTCCCTGATAAGTATCGCCGCGTTCCAACCCTACTCAAACCGCAGCAAGGTGGGCAGCAGCACTTCTCCGAATTCCTTATACGGACCGCCAATGAGGAGCTGCAAGCGCGCGGCGGTCCCGCGGGTGGGCTCTTCTCGGTGGCGGAGGATGAGGCTACCGCCGCCACTGGAGGCCACCCACTATTACCTCAGATGGACATGGAGACGGTAGCGAACAGCACCACAGAGGATGCGATCCGACGTGAAATGGCGCAGCTGACCGAGCAGGACGTCTTCCAGACTCAGAGGGGTTTTAACGAGCGGCAGTGGTACGAGCAGGAGCGCGAGACCATGCGAGCCACGGCCGCCGGGGTCGAGGAGCCAAAAGCCCCACAGGAGGCAGGGCTGCCTGAGCGCGTGCTCGGTGTCGATTACTTCCAGAGTTGCTTTGGCTACTCCCTTGTGAAGGGGGATGTTGGGGGCGGCGATGGAGCGACCTCGGAGGGGCTGACCAACTACGCGCAGCTGGACTTGTGGGGCGAGATGCCCAAGTACACCCAGGATATGGTGTTTCTCTACCTCGTGTCGCGCCGGCGCAACACCTACGCAGTGGCCTACGACTACGACGGCAGGCGCCTGCTCAACACCTATACCGCTGGTAACCGCGGCTTAAAGGGCGGCGATCGCGGCTTTCGCGGGGACGGGTCTACGGACAACGGCCACCAGGTCACCAGCATGTACCTCAACGATCTGCTCCCGATCATTCGCGAGCGTCGCGCAGAGTCGGGACGTCCTGTTGGTAAAGGCGAGAAGATCAGCTTGGTGGTGAGAGTGATGGGGTTTTACAACGGACGACAAGGCGCCGTGCGCGCGGTGCAGGACCGCAGCTCTGACTTTAGTGTGCGCTACCTAGAGGACATCACGCCCTTCCCACAGAATGGCCCAAAGATGCCACGCGGGGTTTTCAAATAGGAAGGCCCGTGTGGTTGCAGCGGCCTAGCGATCATTTAGGATCTGTGCATGGGCGCGTGTGTGTGCACCCACGAAAGTTCTGGGTTTGCATTAACGATGGAAGTGATAAACCGGGCTATCATGTTGGTATGAATGGCAAGAGTACTTGGATCTTTGCTCCTCGTTTCGTATGTACGTGAGTTACAATAACATTACTCAATATTTTTAGATATCCATGTGTACACATATGTGCGCGTGTGCGATGGTTACCTCCCCTCCCCACCCCCACCCCCTCTACTTCTCTCCCAATCTACATACACGCAGCGCAATCTGTGCTGTTCGGTCTCACGACGGGATGGCTGCGGTCTGTCACTCTCAATCTGTCACTCTGCTGAATATGAACAGTGTCCCCCCTCTTCCTCCCCTTCCCGGCCCCAACTTCTTTTTTATATACACCCTCACATCCGCACGAGTCTCAATTGCCTGTGCGCTTCAGTCTTCCTTACTCCTCTCGTATCCAACCATTCTCCGCAGAACCTCTCTGATGTCCAGGGCGTTCGATCTTGTCGTCATCGGCGCCGGGTCTGGCGGACTCCAGGCTGCCTGGGACGCCGCCACCATCTACAAGAAGAAGGTGGCGGTCGTGGATGTGCAGACCCGCCACGGGCCGCCCTTCTTCTCTGCCCTTGGGGGTACCTGCGTCAACGTCGGCTGCGTACCCAAGAAGCTGATGGTGACCGGCGCCACGTACATGGACACCATCCGCGAAGCGGCCGGCTTTGGGTGGGAGATGGACACCGCAAGCATGAAGCCCAACTGGAAGACGCTGATCGCCGCAAAGAATGCTGCAGTGACGGATATCAACGAGAGCTACGATGGCATGTTCCGCGACACTGAGGGCCTGAGCTTCCACGTGGGCTGGGGCGCCGTACAGGACGCCAACACCGTGGTGGTCCGAGAGTCTGGTAACCCATCCAGCAAGGTGCTCGAAACCCTCGACACCGCGCACATCCTCATCGCGACCGGGTCGTGGCCGCAACGCCTCGGCATCCCCGGCGATGAGCACTGCATCTCCAGCAATGAGGCCTTCTACCTGCCAGAGGCCCCGAAGCGGGCGCTGTGCGTCGGTGGTGGCTACATCTCCATCGAGTTTGCTGGCATCTTCAATGCCTACAAGTCGAAGGACGGCAAGGTGACGCTCTGCTATCGCAAGGACGTTATCCTGCGTGGCTTCGACCTGGAGGTGCGCAAGGCACTCATGACGCAGGTGGAAGCCAATGGCATCGCCATGATGATGGGAGAGAACCCCGCGAAGATCACCCTGAACGCGGATGGCTCCAAGCACGTTGTCTTCGAGAGCGGCAAGGAGGCGGACTACGATGTCGTGATGCTCGCCATTGGCCGCGTGCCGCGCTCTGAGACCTTGCAACTTGACAAGGTGGGCGTGCAGGTCGCACGGAACGGCGCCGTGAAGGTAGACAGCTTCTCCAAGACCAACGTGCCCAACATCTACGCCATTGGCGACGTGACAGACCGCGTGATGCTGACACCGGTCGCGATCAACGAGGGCAGCGCCCTCATGGAGACCATCTTCGGTGACAAGCCACGCGCCACCGACCACACTAAGATTGCCTGCGCAGTCTTCTCGATTCCTCCGATTGGCACGTGTGGAATGATCGAGGAGGATGCCGCAGCCAAGTACGACCGCGTGGCCGTGTATGAAAGCAGCTTCACCCCACTTATGCACAACATCAGCGGTAGCAAGTACAAGAAGTTCATGGTGCGCGTCGTCACCAACCACGATGACGGCGAGGTGCTCGGCGTGCACATGTTGGGTGACAGCTCACCCGAGATCATCCAGAGTGTTGGCATCTGCATGAAGATGGGGGCCAAGATCTCCGACTTTTACAACACCATTGGTGTGCACCCAACGAGTGCAGAGGAGCTCTGCTCTATGCGCACCCCTTCGTACTTCTACGTCAAGGGCCAGAGGAGCGAGAAGCTGGAGAGCAGCCTCTAGACGCATGAGCATCCGTGTGGTTATGTGTGTGTTTTTGTGTCTCTGTGATGGACAGAGAGAGAGGGGTCATTCATCGCAGAAGCAAAAAAGGAGAAAAGGTAATCAGTACAGACTACTAAAAGTCCCAGTGTCGCTTCACCATCCCGCCTCCCGTTGCATTGACCCTCACAGCTGGACGTGCACACGGCTGGTCTCGGCTGTGGAAGGGGTGGGGGGGCAGTGAAGAAACGGTGCCCCGTACTAGTTTATTTTGTATCGTTTTCCATAGACGTTTACGATATGTAATGTGTGTGCGTGTGTACGTGTATGCGCTTTATGCATACCGAGCAAGAGAGAACGAGAGTAGCGGGTGACCTCCTGCAGTTACCATCACAAGCACACCACTTGGTATTACGCTATTATTATTATTGTTTGTTTATTCCAGTGTTTACTTTTCCTATTGTTCGCTTGTATTTAATCTCTTGGCATCTCAGTTTGATCGGTCATTGGTTTTGCTACGCACTGATCAGCGGTATCATCCGACCGGTTAAGCGGAGTACCCTCCACTCCATCCCTGCCGCATGGAGGACGACGGTGCAGTGCCTCGTTTGTCTTAATGGCGGGTAGAGAAGAGGGGGGGAGGAGGAAAGCAGAGTGCTCTCTCTTTCGATGATATGTCTATACTCCTGTGCTATGGTCTATACCGCCTTCTTTTCTCTCTTTCTCATCCCTGCAGCTTTTGTTTTATTGCTGCTGTTCTTTGCTCCCGTCTCTGTCCTTGCGAGTGCGACGGACAGAGAACACACACACGCACACGGTACGTGCCAACCAGAATGAGTGGTTTTGGGCAGCTTGGCGTGCAGCCGTGGCTTTCAAAGCAGTGCGCCTATATGGCAGTGCACAGCCCCACACCCATCCAGCGCGCATGCATACCCGCTATCTTGGCGGGGAAGCATGTGGTTGGTGGTGCAGCCACTGGCAGCGGCAAGACCGCAGCTTTCGCCCTGCCGCTCCTGCAGCTGCTCTCGGAGGATCTGTATGGTGTCTTCGCGCTGGTCCTCACCCCGTCACGGGAGCTAGCCTACCAGATCCTTGACCAGTTCCTAGCGCTTGGCGCCCCACTTCGCATCCGCACCATGCTGGCCATCGGTGGCGTTGGGCACGAGGAGCAGGTGGACGCGCTGAAGGCACGCCCACACGTGGTGGTCGCTACGCCTGGTCGCCTGCTGCACCTCCTGGAGACCTTCGCCGCAGAGGTGCGACGTGCCTTCACCCACCTGCGTTTTCTCGTCATGGACGAGGCAGATCGTCTGACAGAAGGGGATATGGAAGCAGACGTGCGGTCAGTGCTGGGGCTGCTAGCCCCCACGCCGCGCCGGCGCACACTTCTTTTCTCGGCTACACTCCACCCGCGACTGACGGAGCTGGTGGAGAGCCACGCGGGGAGCATTCTGCCACTCGTCGGCATCACACAAGCGACGGACCTGCATGTGGTGTCGCTGGCCAATGCGACTGTGCCTGGAGAGCCCGAGGCGGGGACGGCTCTGGTAACTAGCGGGAATGGTGGCGACGCGACCTCTACTAGTGTCGGGGAGAGCCCCGGTGGCTTCATGCTGCCAGCAACGCTTAAACAGCGGTACGTATTTATCCCAGACATGGTGAAGCTTCCAAATCTTGTCGCAGCGCTGCGCTCACGCGGTAAGGACCAGCGCACGATAGTATTCGTCAACTCCTGCATGCGCGCCGAGCTGGTGCGTCTTACACTGCAACTTCTGGGCTTCCCTGTTTGCAGCCTCGATTCCCTGCTCACACAGCAGAGCCGATTAGATAACTTGGCGCTCTTCAAGTTAGGCGTCGCTCGCATCCTCGTAGCGACGGACATTGCTGCCAGAGGGCTTGACATCCCCGAAGTTGGGCTGGTGCTGCACTATGATGTACCGAAGCATGCCGCCACGTATGTCCATCGTGTCGGTCGTACCGCCCGTGCCGGCCGTGCCGGGCTCTCGGTGGCACTGGTGACGGAATACGATGTGGCGCTGGTTCAGCGGATAGAAAAGAAGACGGACGTGAAGATGTCCCTGTGGGCCGAGAAGGGACTGCGTGAGAGCAGCGTGCTGAGGGTACTGGATGAGGTGTCCGCCGCGAAGATACAGGCGAAGCAGCAGGTCTCAGAGCAGTTCGGCAACAGAGTCTTGTCACTGAAAGAGCATGCCGCTGAGAAACGTGCGAAGAGAGCAGAGGAGGAACAGGCGGCAAGAACAAACCATGAGCTGCCAGTTCACACACGCACACAGCGCCGCCTTCGGCCGACCGACCGTCTAGTGACGCCGTCCAGCAGAAAAGACGATGAAGTGCAGGAGGCGGGCAGGGCGAGGAGAGATACCGCTACAGCACGTCTGCGAGTCGCCAAGAGGTCGCGGAGTAGCACCGGAGATAGTGACAAGCCGCTCACATCGGTAATACAAAAGCGCTAAGAAGTGGAGGGGGAGGGGGAGGAGGCCAGCACAGCTCCCACGTGGGTGAAATAACATCGCGGTCGCCTTGAGAGACGCGAGTCTAGAGCTCTTCATACCGTGTGCCTCCACCCCCCCAAAAAAACTCACTGACATAGCCTATCAAGAAGGGGCGAATTCGGAGCACTTTAATATGGTAAAGGCAAATTAAAGAATGCAGTGACTGTGCAGTCTCACCGATTAATCGTGGCGTCCCTGTTCCGGGGAAAGTACACCAATGATAAATGGAATATATATATATTTATACAACTACAAAGCAGTAATGAACTCACTCCTCTCTCTCTCCACGCACACACACACGCAACAGTCATTGTGGATATCAGGTGTACGGATATACAGGGCGTGTATCGTGATCGTCAGGTGAGCCTACTCTCTGCGTATGTGTGTGTATGTGGAAGTGTTTTCCCCCATTATAATTCAGATCCGTTGAAGGCACTCGCAAGTTGTGAAGTCCTCGCAGGATGTCTTAATGTCTGTTCTCTAAACGTCACACCAGGCAACTCACAAGCTGGCATCATCAGTGAAGCAATCCCCCTCCCCAGTGCAGATCATTTCTGACCGATACCTTTCTTTCCCCGGTCTCCTGAGTGTGGGTAAACTCAGTAGAATCTCTTCCTCACTCTCGCGCACACACACATTATTATTAGTTGCAGGCACCGTGACTGCAGGAGCCCCACCGTCACCACCCCTCCCATTTAAGATTGAGGGGCCGTCACCATGGACGGAGACCGCGCCCTGCCCACATTCGACAACCACTATACTAGCGCCACGCTCCTGGGGAACTGGCATGAGGACAGGCATTTGGGGTCATCTGGGGAGCGTGCCTTCACCCTCAGCGGCGCCTCTCCACAGCTGCACAGTCAGCTCACGAAGGACTGGGCGAGAACACGCAGCGAGTACCAGGAGACCTTCGTGGGCGCCGGGCATGGCGACCCAAGTGGTGGCTCGCCCCGAGCGCAGCACAGCGCGGCGGCGGTAATGAGCAGGCCGCGGGGGCTAGGAAAGGAACTACTACTCGGGACTGGGGATGCCGACGCTCTCGTCTTCACAGGCACCGCTGAAAGCGGAGAGTACGGGGCCTCCTTGGGGCCGCGGGAGAACCAGACAGCCTGCCGTGTTGCTGGGACTGGAGCACATACTGGCCCCCTTGTGTGTGACAGTAGTGCAGGGGAGGCCATTTCGCAGAGCTTACTTGCATCAACCACAGCTGCACGCCAGCAGTGTGGGGTGTGCAACTTGTATGAATACAGTGAGCGCAGTCACCAGCACCTCACAGCCTCCCACCGCAGAGATGGGCAACGGAGACGATCTCATGGTGAGGTACAAGCGACACACTACCAAACTTTCGGGGACTTGCAGACAGGTGGCAGAGTGGCGGCCCATCAAGTGACACCTTCCAGGCACCAATCCGAACGCTTCTCAACAACAAAGATGGGTGTCGACGTACCCGTGGAGCATTATCACTTTCAGCGTCGTCTCCCACCCCCAGAGGCGCAGTAAGTCGGGTACACATTACACATGCACCTCATCCCCCCCCTCCAACCCGTATCCATGTATGCACAGGAGCTCGGACCTTCACACCCACTACCTAGTCTGTATAAGCTCAGTGAGCGGACCAGCAGGAGCACCAAGTGGGGGCGTCCGCTCGCATGACGGTGCTCCATAGCAGTCATAATTCCTTTTCTTTGGGGGGGGGGGGGTGCGTGTGTGTCACAACGCAGGACAGCAAATGTAACTTACAAGTTATGTACACTAATCACTCCTGCTCATTATTCACTAGGCCAGGCATGCATGATAGAGGATATAAGGCCGGGGAAGATTAACAACACAGTGAAATGAGTCCCATATCCTTGTGGTCTCTGCAAGGCAACAAATCTGACCAGGGCTGGCGCACCCCCATCTAGTGTACATAGGATCTCTCTAACTAGCTGTCCCACAGATGAGTCCCCCCGTGCTACCGACACTCTCCCCGCAAGCCCTCAGTACACACCCTCTACCACTATGACAGCCAGCATGTCACACGCAACACAGTTTCGTTCTCCGCGTCGACCGCAATCCACTAACCATCGAACGATAATCATTACACAACAATAAACACCAGCAACTCCACGCTCACTGCACACTCTCTTGACAGGTACCACCCCTCACAATCACAGCCTCTCCTACTCATTCCTCCATACTCTCTCTCCTCACACAAACAAATACAGGAAACGACATCGCAGCAGCAGCACTACAGACGCTTCCACACACAACATCGCCAGTTACAACACTAAATAAAACAGCGCCGCATTCTCATATATATATACATTTATACATAATAACACAATACGTAGAGCAAACGCACAACATTCATACAATCATTCACCCCAGCAATGTTCGACGGTTCCTTCAAGAAGCACTACAAGCGCCCCTCAGACGAGCACACCGAGTACGAAGTTGCATACCAGTGGCGCGGACTACCCCCGCAACCCGCCCCACTGCCAGGCAACAAAAACCAACTCAAAACAACTGCACCGACAACAAATATAATTCCACAGTCCCAGAATCGAGCAATTCTCAATCAACAAGAAGAACGCACATCACCCGAACACACAAATCCAACGAGTTACCGCACCACCAACCGCGACGACTACAAGCCCCACGAGCAAGGCGCATACAAGAAGGACGCCCCCGCGGACGACGATGGTGACGACGAGCAGGCACCAGTGGACCCCGACATGTACCGCNACGAGTACAAGCCGTATGATAAGGATGCTTACGCACCACTGAAGGGTGACAGCGATGATGATGGGCCTGTGAGACCACCTGTGGACCCCGACATGTACCGCACCACCAACCGCGACGAGTACAAGCCGTATGATAAGGATGCTTACGCACCACTGAAGGGTGACAGCGATGATGATGGGCCTGTGAGACCACCTGTGGACCCCGACATGTACCGCACCACCAACCGCGACGAG